>JANVCC010000040.1:2672595-2741408 GCA_025345505.1 Todiramphus chloris collaris
CGAGAGAAAAAGAGGCAAAACAAGGCAGTGGCAGCAGCGGAGGCTTCGCGCGGAGGACCCGTCGTGGCCAGGCTCGCCGGCTACTGAAGCGCCTCCCGCCTCCCCGGAGCCGGTGTCACGGCAGCCCTCCCCCCTCGCCCGCCGCTCTCGCCCGCGGAGCCTCCCCCCTCCTTCCACCTCCCGGCAGCAGCGTCCCCCGCGGCGACCCTCCCGGTACCCGGCCGGTTTACATGAGGGGGAAGGAAGCCCGCCTGGAGCCGAGAAGACGCGCAGCAGGGGAAGGACTGCTCCGAGGAGCCGCCGCCGCCGCCGGACCCCGCACCCCGGTTAGTCCGCCGGGCCCCCCCTCCGCTGCGCCCAGCGGCCGAGACCCTGTCCCGTAACCTCCGGGCGATTTGGGAGAACCGGTTAAACACCTTCCATGGGGGAGAGAGGAGCCCGGCCCCCCGCCGCCTGCACCTTCCCCTCCCTGCCGGAGGCTGCTCCTCTCCTGAGGTAAAAAAAAAAAATCCCTCCTGCCTTCCCCGACACCAGGACTCTTGCGAGGGAGGGGGGACACCGCGGGGGGCACCCCACAGAGAGCCGGGGCCTGGCGAGCCGAGTCTGCCTGCGCCGCCCGCCCCTGCCCCGCTGGATGCCGAGTCCCTGAGGAGGAAAAACACATATCCGCCTATCCAGCCGGCCTTTCAGCCGGGGGCTCGCTCGTCTGCAGGGAACCCACGTAGCTCGGTGGAAGGAGGCGAGCCCCGCATCAGAAACCACCCTCCCGGCAGCAGTGAGAGCAAGAAAAATCTCCTTCCCCTTCCTCCTGCACAACTCGCTGTTCCCTCCCTTCCCTTTTCCCGAACGCTGAATGCTGATTTCTGAGATGAAAATCTCCCTCTGCGGACAGCCAGGACTCGTATGAAGGACACGCAAATATTGGATCATAAATAAGAAGCGAGTCTGGCGAGCTCAGAAACCCAGCCCAAAAGGAGCAGCATCAAGAATCCACCCTTCTGCACAACTCACTCCCCACCCAACACACACAGAATACTAATTTCCTGAGATAAGATCTTGCCCCTTTAAACAACCACACACACGCATACACACACACACACAGAGTGTATATTATTACTAAATATAATAGGTTAAACGCAGCAGCACGGGAAAAAGCCTCTTCTGCAACTCACTCCCCCTTTTCACCCTTCTTTATGCTGAGATCCTGAGGTAAATTCTTCCCTTACCCACAGCAAAGACTCTTTTTGAACAGGACACAAATATATATTAGATTATAGAGATGTATTAAATTATTCAAGATTTAAATCTATTTTTTGCTGCCAAGGGGTTGGGGAACCAGACGTCATTGTATATTATTTTTTTTTCTTCCCTCTTAACTCATTTATGGGCGAGTCAAGGCTGCTGAGGAGGAAAAAAACAGGATAGTTAGAATCTCTTTATCCTTATTTCCCAGAAGCTTTTTCTCTCATTGCTGTGCATTTCCTTTAGAAGAAGGAAACCTCTTATTTTGTGAACCAAAGATTTATTTTTCCCTTCCTTCTGGCCAGAGGAAGGAAACAGACACAAATTGACACGTTTAAATAGCTGAAGAGATCTATCTTTTGCAAAAAACCAACCATCTTTATCCAAATCTGAAATAGTGTGGAAGGAGAAACTGGAATATCTAGCTAAGAACAGGATACTTGCTAATCTCGCCTCAGAGGAGGACGAGGCAAACATTAAACATCAACTTGTTCTTAGAGGGAGGATTCAAACCCTAAATATAATAAATGGGGGATTACGGGTTTGGAGTGTTAGTGCAAAACAACACTGGAAATAAGTCAGCTTTTCCAGTCAGATTTCATCCACATCTGCAGCCTCCACACCATCATCAAAATGCAACCCCCAGCCCTGCTGCTTTTATAAATAATAACACAGCTGCCAATGGCAGTAGTGCTGGGTCAGCTTGGCTCTTTCCTGCTCCAGCTGCCCATAATATTCAGGATGAGATTCTGGGGTCAGAAAAATCTAAAACTCAGCAACAGGAAAAGCAAGAGTCCCTAGAAAAACAGCAGCTTTCCCCTGGTCAAAGTCAGGAAGCAGGCATGCTCTCTGAACCTGAGAAAGCTAAAACTGAAGAAAATCAGGGCGATAATTCTTCCGAGAACGGCAATGGAAAGGAGAAAATAAGAATAGAATCGCCGGTGTTAACAGGATTTGATTACCAGGAGGCTTCAGGGCTAGGTACTTCGACGCAGCCCTTGACATCCACTGCATCTTCTCTGACTGGTTTCAGTAACTGGTCTGCAGCTATAGCTCCATCTTCTTCTACAATAATCAATGAAGATGCAAGTTTTTTTCACCAGGGAGGGGTCCCTACTGCCTCAGCTAATAATGGTGCTCTGCTGTTTCAGAATTTTCCACATCACGTCAGCCCTGGCTTTGGTGGTAGCTTTTCCCCCCAAATTGGACCCCTCTCTCAACACCACCCTCATCACCCCCATTTTCAGCATCATCACAATCAGCATCAACAACAGAGGAGGTCTCCTGCAAGTCCTCATCCACCTCCATTCACACATAGAAATGCTGCTTTTAATCAGTTGCCTCATTTGGCTAATAATCTTAACAAGCCACCTTCTCCATGGAGCAGCTACCAAAGTCCATCGCCGACACCATCTTCATGGAGCCCCGGTGGCGGTGGATACGGTGGGTGGGGTGGGTCCCAAGGTCGAGACCACCGCAGGGGACTGAATGGAGGGATAACACCCTTAAACTCCATCTCGCCCTTAAAGAAGAATTTTGCAAGTAATCATATCCAGTTGCAGAAATACGCTCGACCCAGCTCTGCCTTTGCTCCAAAATCATGGATGGAAGACAGTTTGAACAGAGCTGACAACATTTTTCCTTTTCAGGTGAGCATACTCTGTTATATCCGTAAGAAAAATAACACAGAAGTGCATTAGAAATGTCGGGTGCTTGGACAGTACTGTCTTACTGTGTGACTTCTGTGCTTGCAACTAAAAAACAGTATGTGACTAACTTGAATGTCAGTGTGAATTACTCCCCGAGCTGTGAATCGCGGGGTGTTTTTTTAACGGTGGGGGTCATATAAATATATCTGTTGCCCATCACACATCTGTATTAGCCGGTTTCCTTTGGCTTAATATTTAACGCCCATTCAGAAATAGCCAATAAACAAGTTTAATTGCAAGTAGCAACTATATCTACAAAAAGGAGTAAGGAAAATATGCTGCCCGATGAAGTATGAAAGATCTGAAGCCTTCTGAAGTATCTGAGAATGTGCCACGCCTGAGAAAAAGTATTAAGTAATTGTATTTTGTTTTACAGTATTGTATGGACTCGTGGAGTAACATCATTTTTGTAGCATCTGTTAGAAACTTGGAAGTTTTTACACGATGGGAATCAGCGTGGTTTCCTTTCCTCAGTAATGGCAGCATATTTTGGTTACAGGCCCTTAAATCATCACCAAAAATAGATGTGTATGAGTGTCAGTTGGTGGTCTCCTATATTTTAATATGGCCTCATCCTGGCAGGAGCAGGTTGTCTGGCAGTTCACCCTCTCCTTCTAGGCTGACTTGAAAAAAATTGTGTATTGTTGCAATTAATTTGCAGTAAAGAAGCACCCTTCTCTTCAGCTGACCACTAGTAAAACATAGCTCTTCTGTGTGTGCCATTTGTAGACTCCTTTAGGGTAAATCCAAAACCCTGAGAGCCCTTTTCTATTTAGAGGGTTGTTTTTCAAGATCTTCAGAAGAGGGCAAAAGTAAAAATTTCAAAAAGATTGCACTATTTCTAGCCATGCTGTAAGAACCAGGGTGACCTACTTTAAAAAAAAACCCTGAAAGATCTGTAGATAAAAGCTGTGCAATGTGTCTCATGCTATAAACCACCCTAAAAACCAGAAATATATTTAATAATGGCGTTGTGGATTCAGACCCAGGGATGGCTCAGTTGTCCTTTGTACACTGCTCGGTTTCTGTTCGGTTTGCAGGGCCTGGCTGTGCAGCCTTCTGACAGCAGAGCAGCTGCTGGCAAGAACTTTCCATTAGAGACCTTTTTTTTTTCAGCTGCAGAGCTACTAGCTGGTCCAGTATCAGGAAGAGGCCTTGGAAATTTAGAATGCATAGTAATAATTGATTTTAATGTCAGGATTTGTAATTAATATAATGAACCTGTGTCCAGCATACCAAATTTATACACTGAAGCCATTAGAAAAAGGGACACAGCTGGAGTCGGTCTTTTTTCAGCCTCACTGCAGTGAGACTTGGCTCACAGTTTAATTCATCCTGTACCCTGACACATAGCTGATGTTCAGAGTGACAGAATGAGATCAAGTGTGTCCTTGCTGCTGTATATAAGCCCCAAATATATAGAGAGCGGTAGAAATGTGCTTGGTTTGACATCAAGGAAATTTCAGGAAATTGGCAAAGTCAGTCTTGACTCCTGAGTTTGTGTTCTAACTAAAATAGGAGACACGTGTATTTTGATCACTGTAAAGAAATAATTTTTGTGTAGCATGTTGGTATCTGTTTACATAAACACTAAGATAAAGCTGTACATGTCAAGACCAAGTCTGACACTCCTTCATGCCAAGAAAAGGGAAGTGTTGGAGTGAAGTGCTTTCCAGTCTGTTATCACTTCTGTGAAGAAAAGGGCAGGGCAGCAAAACAGGACTTCAGCTCTGCAGACCTAGAAAGATGCTGATTAATTTCGAAGCCATCTTGAACAACTGCTTTTTATAACTTTTTGTATAAAATCTGCAGTTCCTTTGGTGGTTCAGTCGTTTGTGTGTTGCAAGCATACGGAATGTTTGGATCGCTGGAAACAAATGATGTAAAATTTGACCTTTTTATTTTTTTTTCTGGATTGTGCTGATTTTTACTCCCGACTCAAAGCAGAAATAAGGAGTTTTGCTTATTGTATATTTGTGTTCATGCATATATATATGAAGTATCCTTGATGATGCAATCATGTACTGGACAAGACTATTTTGTTACTGGAATCTTCTTAGATTCCTATTTAGGAAATAATTGAAAGCTGTCTTGCCGCAGCAACATAATGGAGTAATTTGAGACAACTATCCCGTTCATTTAATATTTATGTTTTGCTGCTTAAATCATTAACAAGTGTTTCTGCAATCTAGTGAAAATTAGTTTCTACAGAAGAAGGCAAGGTGTAAACCAGCAATTGCAAATATTTGGGAATCGCTTTCTTTTTTTCTCAAAGGCTGTCTCTGCTCTGGTGAAACACAGAAGTCTGGGTTTTGATGGAAATTTCAGGGTAGCCAAGTGTAAGTGCTTGTTTCCTCTTAGGAGAGGACAGCCTTGCAGAATGTCACTATAAGCCACCAGTGTGAACTACTGCTTACTTCAATATTTCTGCCCGTGGCCCTGAGATGCTGGCGATGCAGTGGCCATTCCAAACAGTGCACATGAAAGGCAAATACCGTGGTGATCTGTTTGATAATCTTGCAATTTGATGATTGTGTGCTTGGTATTGAAAGCTGCGTGCAAAACATTGTGCTTTTTGTTCAAAGTGTTTTTCATTTGGAATTCTGTCTCAGCATTTCAGAAGTAGCATGTCTGTAGGGACCTCTTGTTGCAGAGATGGAACTGGAAGCAAGGTCAGAGAAGACTGTTACCAGATCTGTTAATGAAATTAAGTTTTGATATTGTGCTTCAGCCACTGGGCAGGCTTTCCCCTTCAAAGATCTTTTGAAAAGAGAAAAGCCATTGTTCTTTGTGCGTTCATTTGAAAAGGAAATGGTCTCCAAAAGAAAAAATGGTTCCTGAATTAAAAAAGAAAAGAAAAGAAAAAAGAGCCTTTTGGATATAACAGCCTTCCCTGAGAATTAATACATGAGAATGCTTTGACTGTGACTATTGCATATTACAAAGTTACTGATTTCTTAAATAATTCCCTCTACTTCTCTCCCAGCAGCACTGACAAACTGAGTGCTCAGTAATTGCATTTTACTGCAGCATTGCCCTCCAGATTGTTTTGGCTTTCCTTTTGCTGTGTACTTGCACTTCCTCCTAAGAGTGGAACATCCTGCCTGTTATGCAATGCATAAATCTTGCTTTGATAGGCATTTCCAGGTTTCCAGATCTCATCTTCAAACGTGTGACGATGGTTTTTAAATTGGTCTTTGAAGGCACAAGCAAGTTAAGCAACAGTGGTCAGCTTTCTGTAAAAATACTTAAAAATAATTTGTGCTTCTTCCTGGAATCGGGCTTTCATTTCAAAGAA
This sequence comes from Todiramphus chloris collaris, assembly GCA_025345505.1. Taxonomy (NCBI): domain Eukaryota; kingdom Metazoa; phylum Chordata; class Aves; order Coraciiformes; family Alcedinidae; genus Todiramphus; species Todiramphus chloris. The sequence goes on from JANVCC010000040.1 coordinate 2,678,845, forward strand.
TTCTGTACATGAGAGCAGTTCATTATATCCACTTGTTCAAAATGTTTTTTCCTTTCTTCTACAGTGGCTAGTTTCCAGGTATATAAGCCCTTCCAAATCCATTGAGGGTCTGTGCCAGGGAGACTTTCTCTTCCCCGAGGCAGATATGGAATGTTTGAGAAAACACATACGTGATTACAGAACGTGTTTTAATTCCGAGCTATACGTCATGATTTGTTTGCCCATAGAAATGGGTTGATTTAATAAGTGCTTTAAACAAATTCACGAGGAACTGGAATTAAAAAATAACCTCTTGAATGTATTTGCCAATCTTTCCTCTTGAAAGAATTTTGCAAATAAATTTCTTTACCATGCCTCTTTATTTTAATATTTGTTCTTTGTTTTTGAGGAACCTTTTCATAAATCATGATGGCTGGTTGCATAAAATGAGGCTATTTGTTTTTCAGAAAGTCTTGCAGAAATTTGGGTTTATTCCAGAAAATATTCCAAGAAATAATCAGAATATCATTTAAAAATAGAATAAATTATTGAAGTTGGATTTGTAAATGTCTGTTAACCCATTTTTCTATACCTGCGTCGGCTGTGTGGTAATTAGTGTTTTGTATCTAGCTGTTCCCCACAGCTACTGATCTGTGGAACTAGAAGCACTCTAATGTGGTATGACACGCACAAGTTAAGTACTGTGGAAGTTAACACTGTTCTTGTTTTATAAACTTACTACTGACGTTAGTACTTCAGCTTTGGCCCTCCTGTGTGTTTTTGACCTCAGGGTTTCTTTTTAAAGAGAGCTTTTGTTAGAAGCTATTTGAATTATGTTTGTATTTTCCTAAGATTAAAAGAAGTACTCTTATTAAGCATTTTGGTTTGAAAATTGCATACATAGCAGCCCAGCATAAAGACTGAGAACACGAGATATTGTGGAAAATGATTTCTAGAAGATATGTAAAAAAACTCACTATGTGGCTAAAATAGAATCAGACATGTTACTGGAAATTTTTATAAAGGTCTGTAATCTCTAACACTTAAACTGGAACTTTTTTCCCTTTTTTTTTTTTTTTTTCCTCCCCCTAAAGCAGAAGTGCTCCCTCCCAAAAAAAACTCCCATGTTATGCGTCACTTAACTTTTCCAGGTTTTTCTTACTGTTCCCTGGTGAAGCTATAAAAGATGATCAGGGCAACATACAGCAACATCCTTTCAGGAAAAACCTGTTTATTCAAAGCCTTTAATTCACTGGGTACTGGACTGGGAGCTGGAATACAGCATTTGCAGAGTGTTGGGAAGGAGAAGCATCTTACCCAGAAGCATAATCAAGTCCAAATTTGCTTTGCAATTAAAAGAAAAAATGTGGAACTTGTATTTAGTACCTACAACATTACCTCTTCCTACACACTTTACTTTGCCTGAGACACAGCCTTTTGAATTGTGGGGAATACGTACAAGGTTTCAGAAAGTTTCAGGCTCCCTGTACTATAATGAGGGTAGCAAATATAGTTGGGAGTTTTCTAATTTTCACAAGTTTTCTGGTTTGCCAAAGGTTTAAATATATAAAATAAACCCTAGGTTTAGAGCTACACCTACTCCATAAATACTGCTTAATCACCTTCAATAAATTGCTTAACTCAATGGCATATTTGCCTTTTTATTGATGCTGTAGTCTTCAGAGGAATTGTATTTTGTAAGATTAGGCACAGCCTTAGCTACCAGCAAGTGCTCGTAATGTGCCAGGCTTGACTTTTTGTACAGTTTAGGTTTTTAGCACTGGGAGGCCCATCATGGGAACCACTGAATAGAAACTCTCAGGCTATGGAATCTTAATTGCTCAGGTGATACTGATGCTGTGGGTGCAGATTAAATATAATGCATCTGCACTTTAATAGTTAAGTTAGATGAACCTTTTATGATGTGCGAGAGAATTTAGGTATGGGATTTTTAAGTGCAAAGTATGATTTTCCTGTGAATGGAAAGTTGATATTTAATTTCTTTTGCACAGGAGGATGTCCCGGTATGTATCATACACACTTAGTACCAAGTGACTTTCTTTTTGGGATGAAATGTCTTTAGGCTTTGAAAAATAAAATTGGAATAGGAAATCAGAGTTTATCGATTTCCTACTTACAAGTGGCTCCATTTTTTACAGGACTTTTACAAACAAGATAGTCTGTCTGGGTGCTTATGGAGAAGCCACTGCAGTCACAGAGGTGAAGTGGTTTGCCTGTGCTATAGGAATCCAATGACAAAGTTGTGACATAAAGTCCTGAGTTCTACTCTCCATGCTTCAGCAATGAGATTGCATTATGATGAGCACTGTACATGCCTACAACTGATTTCCAGGCAGTAGAAGAATCCAAATAATTTTATTTTCCTGTAGACAGAGCTGGCCACTGTATAGTTCAAAGCTGTTGTGTTTGCTGTTGTAGAGTATTTACCGTCTCGGTAGCTCTCCTAACCAGATCTGCTAGCTGTCACCTCTTGGATTTTATTGAGAAAACAGTACTGCTTGTTCAAAATTATGTTTAATGAATGTCTTTTGAAATGTTGGCTGACATTTTAAACAGTCATGTATTAAGATAGAAGGTTCTTTTTCCTTTTTTTTTTTTTTTTTTTTTTTGTGGTGGCCTTGTGTTCCACCTTATATCTTTCTGCCTCAGTTCTGTTTCCCAAGGGTAAATGTGTGTTCCCTTTAAGCCCTTTGATAAAGCAAAATTTTAGATGCCCTTAACAAACGTGTGTAAAGGCAAGTTCTTGTGATCAACGTAGGTAAATAATATCAGACTGCATTTAATTTATTTTGTAACTGAAGTGTACATACTGTGCTTTATTCAAGGGTAGTTATACCCCTATATATTTTCTTTATAAATAAAAAAGTATACACTAAGCAGTTCAGCTCTGTGGAAAGCACTGTAACTTCATGAATTGATCCATTAAAAACACTACCATATTGTTATTAATTCTCTCTACATGAAGTCTTTTGAAGAAAACATCACCTTTTTTCCCGAAGGACAGCATGGTGTATGTGTTTTATAACTCATAGCTAATGTGTATCTGAGAAAAGCTCACATTTAGTTAACAGTTAATGATCACTATCTTGGCTCTTACAGCTGTTTTGTTGTTATGGAATTAAATGTATAGTTATGCATTTCTTCAGCAATATGGCCACTACCACTAACCTATCACCAGGCTTTATGTTAGGTATGTAATATATACATATTTTTTAGATATGGTGTGTGTTTCTGATAGAATGTGCTGGTCATCTTGGAAGTTAAGACTGATAAATTTGTGGTACTGTTTTCATAGCAGTCTCACTATAAAAGGCCTTTGAATTGTATAAAAATTCTAAACTACCTACCAGTGAGGACTTTCTGTAGTAGTGGGGCCCTTTCAGTATCAGGGCAAGCGGTCGACTAACAATGAGTTCTTTTATAGCAACCCTCTGAACCAGTTGAGCATGGTGCCTCGGCTGGTCTTTACTTGGGATGTACATGAGTCTGACAACTTTTCATTGCATAGATGTGTACAGGTTTACTTATACACCAAGCTCTTGCAGTACTCTGCACTTCCAGAGAGGTGGGCTGCTGCATTCATTTCAGGGATACATCCAAACTCAGTCTAACAGTAGTAGTGGCTCTCAGTGTTGTGCTTAACACGGTTTGCTATCTTCTGATTGATAAGCAGAGATGTGGAGGAGCAAACGGTTTCAAACAACCCAGGATTAATCTTCCCAAGGGAGTTGAGGCTGGGGCAGCTCAGCACCATGAATTGAGGATGATGATTAGATTTGCTGTAAGCAGGGAGACCTTTTGTTGGAAAGATAGGCAAGAAATAATAACATACCAGTATTTTGAGTGCTCTAGCCTATGGCAGTCTTCTTCACTGCTAGGAAATACTGCTGGAACCACTGGAGAGCATAAGTAAGAATGTGGGCCATGTTTTAGACAGTCTTCCTTTTTATGTGCTTGCTCATAGCTGCAAGTAGGAGGAATATGACCAGTTAATCTTCTGTATGGGTACACAGGATATTGTTTTAAAATGTTTGCAGTATGATAGAACCTTATGGACCTTCTACTACAAAGGTGGCCGGCAGTTGGTTCACTCAGAAGGGGAAAACTATAAACTCCTCACCACAAAAAAACTTCCATTGGAGAATGGGGTGTCCCTGTCAGCTAACCAGTTAAATTCTGCTTTTTTTCCTCAAGTGTTTAATCTCAGTGCTCAATATTAAAAATTTACCACTGGAGCAAACCCCTCTGTTCGTTACTGTAGCTCAACCCAGTAGAACACTGATGTTTTAGTAACAAGAGACTGTCTTTTAGCTCACGTACTTCTGCGTATGCACAGCACAATTAACGAGAAATTACTCGGCCTGGGTGTCTGTCTTTGTGTCTCTCAAACAACTGAAATGTTAAGTGTGCCATGAATTCAACAAAGACTTGGAACTGCTGAGGTTCTGCCCTTTGTGAAATAAGAATTTTGTAGCTGTTCATGGGTTGGACTTGAGGTTCATTCCACACGGAGAAACACAATACACTATGAAAGCCAGAGTGGAAGAAAGAGTAGCTGCTGAGGGATGTCAGGTTTTCAGAAAATCTCCCACCTGTGTTTTAGGCTATTTTTGTCTACTTGTGAGGACTGCTGAAAATGTAGAAATTGTCTTGTAGCATCCGCTCCCGAGTTACGCAGCTGTTGGATCCTCATGGGTCCAGGATGCAGACTCAAGGACTTTTACTTAATCCTGCTAAGGTATGCTACTAGGAAAGGAAGCAAACAGTAGGAAATGCGTGCAAGTAAACCAAAGAATTTAAGAATTTAAATGCTCATGATAGTTTCTCTAAGGTGCCTCAATTACCTTGTAATGTAAATGACCAAGGAAATAAATACTGTGGAGAGCTGGGCAGCATGATGTTTTTTATACCAAATTTGATACTGGCCTAGACTAATAAAGCATATGGTTCCACACTCTGATCTTTCTAATGCTATTTGAAATGCAGCACATCTGGGTAGAAATATTTCACCAGCTCTGTGTCAGTAATAAACTGTTCTGAAGAAAGGGAAAAAATATCAGTAAATTTTGTTGAAAACCAGTACTTTGTAGTGGTCAGAATGTAACTTACAGACTTGGAAATGGATTAGGACTCTAGGAGCTAGTGGATTCCTGCTCTTAAAAAAAGTATGAGGTGTTTAAAGTCCAAGATGACTGATGGTTGTCTGCTGTAAAGAACGCCCCTCGCAGCACTGCGATCAATACTGCTTTAGCACTTCATCACTGGCAGCAAAGGACATTGTGATGATACACAGCGGTCTGTGCAGTGCCGTTCTTTACTTCACCGCTCCTTCTAAAAATGATCAAAGCTGGATCTGTGTGCTTTGGAGAAATTTCAGCTTCACAGCTAGAGTTAGGGACAAAAAAATATATATTCACTGCTGTAATAACAATAGTTGTAGAGAAGCAGTTTCGAGCAAATGTCTACCTTGAATTGCTCCCATTTTGCTTTTTTATTTAAACAGATGCTTTCTGTGCTTTATCTCAGTTCAGAGGTGAATCTCTTTGAGCATGAATGAAATGAAGTCTTTAGAACTGACATTAGAGTCCTTCTTGGACACAAAAAAATTAAGTTCAGAGTGGATTAATATAGCTGTATAAAATTTTATCTGATTGTTTCTACAGATGTCCAAATGTATAAATATATAGGTAATATGGATAGGTGAATAATTTTGGGAATGAGAGTGGGGTGGTTTTTTTTCCTCCATAGTGACCTTTTATGATACTGTAAAATTTCCAGAGTTTAATGTAATTTCAGTTATCCTGAACTTGCTAATTAAAATAGTGCTGTGCCAGGATATTTTGTTGCCTTATGCTACTGCATCATCAGATCTGTACAATGTGGAATTTATCAGTTTAGTTGGGACAGTCTGAACCACGTGTGCAAAATGATGTCTTTGGTTAATATGAAGGAGAAATATTTTGTAAGTATACTTCAAATGGCTTGAGATAATGAAACAGTAAGGTACATAAGACATCTTGCCTCCCTTTTGTTGAGTTCTCCTTCAGTTCTAGTAGTGCTTGGAATACCAAACTTTTGAAGTCAGGGAATTAAAAATTGGAGTTAAGTTGTCATCTAATAAACCAGGTTATTTGGAACACTACTGCTGTATGGAATACTTTATGCAGAATTTGAACTGTGCAGGATTAAAGTTGTTGGGATAGTAGTTTAGGTGAAAGAAATTTTATGTGTTTCTAGAATTTAGATTGTCTTAAATTTGGGCTGAAATACCTTTCTTATGATTTCTTCTGGTAATTTTGTCTCCCAGGATATGACTTTACTTCCTAACTGTGAAATTATTTTTAACAAAGTTTAACTGTATAGCAAGGAATACAAACTAAATAGTGAATTGGGGTTCTTAAAAACTCAGTTATGATAAATATAGATCAGAGTCGTATTTCAGAATGCTCTGATTTTTAATGCTCCTATGTTATACTGAATCTGGTGTGTGTGTGTGTGTGTGTTTGCTTAATTCTGCTGTGGTAATGTAGAACAAAACTGAAGTTTTTATGTTTCAGATGGTCTTGTTTAACAGTGTGCATTGCTTAAACTGGCTTTGTTTGTATTTGCTTGCAGGATCGCACAAGGACTTTTGACATGCATTCACTGGAGAACTCGTTAATTGACATAATGAGAGCCGAAAATGATTCGCTGAAAGGTAAATTTAGTAAGAGACCCATTTCCTGCAATAAATAATTGGGAAGATGTGCTTGCTTAGAATAAGAAACTCGAGTTTTGTTTAGGAAAAGTGAAGTGACATTGTGCACCTAATGCATGTCAGTCAGCTTGGGTAGGCCTCCTTTTCTTCAGTTGTCTCTAGATGAAGCTATTGCAACACATGAGCACTTGAGTGTGTTTTGTCTTTATACAAAACAATGTGAAACACAAACATAAGCTGATCTTTTGTGTAAGTTGCCAGTGTTGTTTTTAATAGATACAATGTGTGCAGCCTGTAAAAATGATCAACTTCAGGAATGTTGTGCAGCTCAGTGAGACGTAACTTTTTGCTTAATGGTGTTTTCCAGCTGAAGTCATAGCTTTTTCTGTCTTGGGGAAGAATGAGGTTTAACTATGTCATTATGAGAAGAACACTGGGTATTTATTCACAACTTTTTTTTTAGTTCTTTACTTCTCTTTTTATTGCTGCCTTGAATCACAGAATTCTTTGTGCCATTGGAAAAGGAAAAGGGGGTTCAACTGACTTGCAGTTAGGATTTTTATTTTTGTTTGTCAAAGGTAATGTTTCTTTGAAAATACCTGAGCTTACAAAATATTCAAAGCATTGTCTACATATTTCATCTAAACCTAAACAGAAACTGCTTATGAACGACAATTCAGAAGTCTAGTTTCTTATTCTTCTGTATCATGAGTAATCTATTTCAGTTTGATGGTTACTTGTCTAAGTAAAAGCAGTCAAACTCTTACTTATGCTAATAATCTAAGCATTCAGTATTGTTACCAGTCATGAGACCACTAAGAAAACCAAACCTGCGTTTGTGGTTTCTGAAAGTCAGTTTCTTTCTATATCAAGGCTTGTGGTGTTAATGAAATCTGACTCATTTTAATAGTGACTCTTGCTCGGAAAACCTGGAAAACTGGCAATATCTTGCATTTGTTGCATTCACTGTGGTCTGAAACGCAGCTTGAGTTTCACATCCCCAGGGCTGTGCAGCAATTCAGGGTCATGAGAAACACCAAGAAACACACTTTCTATTGAAACAACCAGGAGAGCTTTGATGAAAGTAATGCCAAATGACTTAAAAAACCAAAATACATTTCCTCCTAATGTAGTGGGAGATGGGCTTTTATTAATAACAAGTAGTAATGGCTTTAATTTGTCTTATATGCTGTTTGGCAACATCCTGTGCCCCCAGCATCATGTACTGAACCAAGAATCAGGTGCCCTTCTGTGGCTGCAGCACCTGGGATTTTCCCTGAGACCTGTCAGGTTTTAGCTGCTGAAAATCTCACAAGATAACACCACAAGGTGACATGGCTGTAGAACAAATAAAATTTTCCCTTTACATTTGAATTCCAGAAATTCAGGTTCATATGTCTTTATATTCATCAACTAAACAAGGGTAGTTCTGTATGATTTTTAGTTTCAATGCTTTGTAAAGATTCTTTGCAATTGAAATAATTTTTTTTTTTGAGTGCTTACCATGTTGTAAGAACGATGGAATAAGTGTGTCAGCAAAGGATACACATAGTTCTGATGCACATTAATTCCTGCTGGAGCTTGATTGTTAATCCCCTCTGCCGAGTCATCGATGGTTTGTGTGAAGCTTTGTGTGCATTGTATCATACTGATGGAAGCACACTAAATTAAGTATTGTTCTGGGAATTACTTAAGTTCTTTATAAATTGTTCTTTTTTGTGGTTAATAGTTATAAAACTATGAAGAAAAAGCCTCAAAACTGAGATGAAAAATTTAAGTTCTCCTCTGTGCAATAGTTTGTTGCAAAGTCTCATTACTCAGAGATTTCCTCAGCAAAAATGTTAAGTTTCCTTATAGAGAAATATGCAGTACCCTGAATTTGAGTGCCTACAGTAACTGAGTTGCTGTAATACTTAGGAATGGATCTTTATTCAGACTAACATCTACCTTGTGGTAATGCTGCAGTGATCATCCTAAGTAGGGTGGGATTTGTAAGGAGAGGAAATAACTTTAGTTAAACCATCTGATACAGTGGGGAAAAAATGGAACTTGCTGGTACAAAACATATTTCAAGTCAAGGCTGAAGAAGGGCCCATGTGATCACAAGCCTTTTGTGGTTTTTTTTCCATCTGTATCACTTAGTGCATGATTATATCTTAACAAAGATTCTGCCTCTACTGTTTTCACTTTTCTCATCTTTATTTAAAATGATTGAAGGTAATTGTTAAAACCCTTTGATCTAGAAATATTGACATTTAACAAGTTTTGGTGATCAGTTCAAATCTGGCTTGGCATTTTGAAGACCCGCAGTTAAATAAACAAATCCATAAGAAGCTTTTTGGTTTGCATTTTAAATGGGTCAATCAGTACATACAGTGCTTTTAAACTAAAGTTGGATACTCTCAGAAAGGAAAAGCTTCTGGGTTTTAGACTTTAAAAATAGACTGGGCAAGACACTAATAAAACATACTGTAGAGAGCAATCTCAGAATGGCATGGAAATAATTTAGATGATCTAATAGGTCTCACTGCTATCTTGTGAGTCTTTGGGAGGCTTTAATATTGGTTCAACACGAGCTTAGTGTGTAACACATTGTAATGGACTTAAAAGAGAGAGGTACTATGTTAAAATATACCTTCAAAACAACTTAGAGTATGGATGTGATAATAGATACCAGACACGGTGTGGAACCTGCTGTCTCTTGGAAATAATTTCTGTCTTTAAATAGTTCAGAGCAGCAGGTTTTGGATCCTGTAATAAAACTGTACGTAGGAATTCTTCAAAATCTGACAAAATCCATTCACAGTGTGTGCTTCTCGACTGAGGTGATTAGGCTGTGCTAGCCTGGGATTTGTTCAGGACAGTAATAATTATGTTCTTGGCTTGTCTTGCTATATGAAATAAATAGTGTTTCCTGCTTGAGGTTTAAAGGTCGTTTTTAAGTATCATTGATTCAGTACCTTCGATATCACATTTTAATGCTTTTGATAGGCATTTTACCATTCCCCACCCCCTTCCTAAGGTATATTTTTATCCCTGCCCAAATCCTCTTCCTTTGCTGAGCAGCTGCCATTTCAATATGTTATTTTTATCCACACGAGTGAGTGTGCTGCATGCTGCATAACCAATGACAGCCTGCAGAAGCCTTTCCCTGGAGACTAATTGCATCTTCTTTACAATGTATTCGGCCTTCGTGAGCTGAGCCTGGGATCCAGAGACTGATGTCTGAATCTGTGTCTTCCAGATGGCAATTTGAGCATTACTGTAATAGTAGTAGATTGACTAAATATTTCCTTGTTAAGTGACACTAAAATGTCTTTAAATACTTTATAACCACAGACTGTTTTAATACAGAAATATCCTGTGGTTCCGTTCAGAATATAATGATGTTGCCTGGAAATTATGCAAGGTGAAACGGATTAATGCAGCCGGCCAGTCCAGCTGCTTCCAGCACTGCACAGCACTCCTGGAAAATTTGGGTGTGAATAGCTCAGTATCTGTGTGAATGCTATGAGTGTGAAATAGTAGCTAAAGATTAAACATATTTATGCACAAAAAGGAAGTTTTTAGAGGTTGTGTAAGGTCAGAGTATATATATGGACACCGGGAGAGAGAGCTGAACAGCAGCTCTAAATTTTAAAGGTGGAATGCCAGTGGCACCTTTCATCATTTCTCCCAGCAAGCAGATATACATAACTGTATTCTTAAAGCAATAATCACCCCCGTAATACCGATCTGGAAAACTATTTCAGATGTGAAGAAAGTAGGTAAGACTTAGAAAGTGCTCTGCGATGAAAGGGATTAAAGTAGTTTTGACAGCATTTTCTGAATATGGGGTAAGAAACTGAACTGGTTGTTTCTTTTCTAGCTGCATGGTTAATGGAACATGTTCTTATTAATAGAGCGGAATGGGCCATCATCCTATATGATCCAGAAACGTAATGAGGATCTGGTGACAATCAATCCAAATTTTTGCTGAGGGCTAAATAACAAAGGCTATGAGTGTTTTTAGGGAAGAGGTTCTTTATATATCCACAGGACGAAATTTGAGCTATTTAAAAATGTAAAAGAATTGATTTTGAGGTTTTTCTTAAATTTTAAGACCACCTTTGTTTCTGTAGCAATGAGGAATTGCTTGAGGGTGGTGGCTAAGATCAACTCTTCTTCCCTACTCTTGGCCTGTGTGAAGGGTTTCATGGTCTAGTTACTGAGTTTTGAGAGTCAAAGGCCTGTGGCAAACGTGTACTAACGTCCCGATGCCACGGTGAGTCATCATTGTGCCTCTGCCTCCTCTTGTACACCAGCAAGCTTTCACAGGGGCACCGTGGTGGTCCTACTTCCGACTTCTCAGAGTAGCATCAGTGGTTGACCTCATTTGTGTGCCTTGTCTTAGAACAATCTTAGCTAAGGATTACTCACTTGCAACTTTTTAATGTATCCGGTTTAGGATAAAATGCACAGAACCTTCCGCTTCTATTGCACCAGGCTGTTGATGGTTTTTTTGTAGACAATTAAGGTTTGCTGTAATTGGAAACTGCTGATGAATTACTGCCTTGAATATTTCCTACTCAGGTTCTTTTTGGTTTTGATTTTACCTCCTATGCAGTACCCAGGAAAGGCTAATGGGATTTACCGACTTGAGTGCGTATTAATTAAGAAGAAAACAAATTGTTTTACTATCTCAAAGTATTGCTGAACTGGGTCTGACAGCAATAAACTACAGCCTGTGCTGATGGAGCTGTGCTGGGGGAACACTGTCCGTGTGAATTTTATTTGAAACCAGCCTTTCCCCTTCCTGTGGCAGCCCCCGTTTTCAGCTGGGTTACAGCAGAAGAACTGTAACTGCTGTTACCCAGGGCGGGCTTTCTTTCCAAAGGCAGCTGATACGTAACGTTTTGCAGCAATATTCAATTTAGTATTTTTGTAGTCTTTTGGTATGCTTTTTTTCCCCAGTTCCTCTCTTAGCAATTGAAGTATTTGTTGATTTATCCCTACCCTGATGTTTGGGCTTTACCAGAACCTTTGTTTAGGAAAACCAGGAAGGAACAGAAATGTTCTATTAATAAATACTGAGATCAGACCATCGATTGGATTCTAACCTTACACAGAAGTGATGTCAGCCATACATAACGTAGGATTTTACATTATTTGGCTATAATCTGATAAACTTTCAGCTTTCTCATTTAAATTGACATTTGGTTTTGTGGCTTGGACGAAATGCTTCTTTGTAAGGGAGGCTTAATTTGGTGAGGCTTAGAAAGGCAAAACTTGGTTTGGACGAAAAAAAAAAAAATCTGAGGACTTGAAAACAGCCGACAGGCAGCGAGGAGTCAAACAACAGCCCACTGCTCCCAACTTCTCTTGTGAGCAGATCCGTGAGGATCCCTGCGCCGTTCCCGGCCGCGGCCTCGCCTGGCCCTACCAAGTGCTGCAGCTGGAGGTGGGCGCCGGGCTCATCGCACTCGGCGGGGACCAGCGGCTTGCTTGTCAAGTGTCAGCCTGCTGGAAGGGACATGGCACCCCTCCGGGTTAAAGCCAGCCCGCTCTGCCCGGCTCGTCTCCGGCTTAGAGGGCGCCCTGAGAAAGGAGGGGGTGTAGAACCACCCCTGCCCTTGATCCTGCGTGGACTATCCCGAGCGCAGGCTCTGCGCCCCTCCGGCCGCTGCTCGGCGCCTGCTGCCGCCGGTCCCCGGAGCGCCGGTCCCCGGAGCGCCGGTCCCCGCGCACTGTGCGCGGGATGTGAAGCTCTCCCACCCGAGGTATTTTCGCTCTCCTCGCGTTAGGGCTGCGCTCAGCGAGAGGTGCCCGCCTGCCTCGCTGCGGGGCGGCAGCCCACTCTGTGCGGTGGTTTCAAGCCGGTGCACGTTGAGCAGAGTCCTGGGGGCAGAGAAGGGTGAGAAGAGCGCCGAGTTGTGCCCACCTTCGGCCGCAGGCTGCAGGCACTTTGTTGGGAGCCTGCTCTTTGAGCTGTGCTTGTAAAGGCCTGCGTTTGTGCTGTGCTTCTTGAAGACATGCCGAATGTCTCGGGTTTCTGTAATACCGGTGTTAAACAACAATGGAGACTTTTAATATGGCTGTATTCTTAAAGTCACAGGCAGCTACACCCGCCACCCCCCCGGCCTGGTTCAGGCTGCTCCTTCCTGGGTGTGGATTATTTCTCTAGCAGGAGAAAGAACGTGGGCGTACACAGGATATTTTTGACAGTTCAAGCCTTGAAACTGGACTGGCTGCTAAATTATCAAATGATTGCCTGGGTTTGTGCGGTTAATTAAAAAAAATAGTTTTTATTTTATAGCAGTCTGGAATTTGCAGCATTTAGGCCACTGTAAATGAAAGGAGAACTTCCCCCTTTGATAAATGCGTGGACTGAAACACAGGTTGCCCTGAGGCAGAGGTGGAGGCTGTAATTTAGGTTAAGACTTTTGAGACTCTTTTTTTCTGATTATTCCTTGACTTTGGCACCTTAACTTACTCTTGCTGACTGTGAAAAGCCAAGAACTATTTATACTATCTCAGAAAACACTGTGCAGTACCTAATAAATAATTTAAATCGTTTGTATCCATGTACACTGATGCATATGATTAAAAAAAAAACCCTAACAGTAGTTAAGTTACTGCTGCTTTTTTGTTTGCTGAAAATTCTTTTACTACAATGAAAACTACAAAAATCTCAGGACAGAGTTGCAACATTTACGAAAATTTACTAAAAATTTTTTCAATTGTCTGGAATAATTTGGGAAGTTACAGCACAATCCAAATTCTGTACCGAAATGTAGCAGTTTAGTATCTTCAGTGATGGAGAACATCAGTTGGAAGAGGTGAATTGCCGCTGATGTGAAATTAATTCCCTTGGATTTATTGATAATTTGAAGTGTGTGGGAAGTAGTTTGTAGGTTATGGTGCCGCTCAGAGCTGGAGGAATTTTTCAAAGCGTTGACATTTATGTGCCTTTGGAACTGCATTCAGAACCTGAGTTTGACTTAAGTCAAATGTATTTAATGTTAAATATAGTACTGGAAGAAAATAAGGTAAGGAAGCAGTTACTGTTGGTTCCGTATGCTGGTACTGCTTTTACACAGCAATTACCAACCAGTTTAAACTGCTGGATAATACCTGTGTTTTTATAGGAACACAGGTCTTGATAATGCAGACATCAAACAACTAGTTGTTTGTAATTCACTACTGCAGGAGTTTGAGGTAGTTTCAGTTCAGCTGAGGAAGAGCAACACCTTGATTTATGCTCTCTGTCTAAAACGGAGCCATTGAGCAATAAGCTAGAGGGTATTAATGCAACCAACCTTTGAGGTCAGGAAATTCCTTCCCCTTCCACCACAGAGCAGTACAAATATCCCAGGGTTTTCTGATCCTGGTCCAGCTTTGAAATCAGTGTTAGGATTCCTGTTAACTTCTTTGGAGTATGAGACTTACTTTTTTTTTTGTCCAATCTTGAAACATTTCTCATAGGCCTCTTGCCATGCTGCCCATCTCCAGAGTCTGTATGGAAAATTAAATGCCTTTCATATCCCTTAGACAAGGTATTTCCTAGGAATGTACATGCTGCAAAGGACGAGGCAGTTAGAGATTTAAAAAACACAACAAAACATTGAAATACTGCTAAAAATTGTCATGTTTAAATCAGTGATTTGATCTTCAAAAGTGTTACAGCCAGCAAAATTGTTCTGAATTCCATGACAGCAGCCTTGCTAATCAGATTAAATCCTTTCTAAGGCTTTCTTGCTTTCTTTTTTTTTATACTTTGGTCTTTGTTAAATTAATTCCATCCCTTTTTTTAGAACTGTGTTTAATCTTCTGCCTTGTTTAATATCACTGTCCACCGAGTGTTGTTTGTTATTTTTCCTTTCTTTTTTCTTTTCTGAATTCTTGCTTTGATAATCTCTGACCGTTCTGGATCATCTTCAAAGCAGCCTTTAATTTGGAGCTGTATTCCATGAGTAGTGTCTGTTCCTTGTTTTAGAAGACAGAGAGCTCACCGCCTCCCCTCCCCAAGTGCTGAAACTACCTGTCTTTTGTCTCCTTCCTCACTTTGTTCACTTTTTTCCTTGATGTTGAGTTGTTAGCTCGTTGAGTCTTTTGTTAGCTGTGTTTTGCATACTCTGTACCATTGTGTTTATCAGGCTAGAAATGGCATGAAAGGAGCAGAAAGAAAAGCCTGAAGTGCTTTTCTTAAACCTGGAGATAAAGAAGTGGGAGGTATAAATGAGAATGGGGATGAGTTTTCAGAAAAAGATAAGGAGGTGACAGATGAGCTGTAAGTGTGAGGGGGAACGAGCACCTCAGAGTCACGCAGAAACACTTTTTAGGAGAATGCAGCCTTTGCATATACCCAAGAGTGACAGTGCAGCAGCCTAAAATCTGGTTTTTGCATCAGTGAGTGAAGATACTTTGCGATGGAATCATGATGCAGATAGAATTTGTGTGTTCAGTATCTACTTTAATTCAGAATGATAAGAACTATTGATGAGGCAAATCTGAAAATACATCTTACAAGTAGATTTACACAGACTTGGTTTAATGTGTTGCTCGTTGGGATGCAGAGTGGTTAGCTGTGATGCTAATTTTTTGGTGGTTTGATGTGGGTTTTTTTTTTTCACTATAACGTTGACAGTTGGACTTTCAGGTGAGTGGAAGTCACATGCTGTCTCCAGATATGCAAATGGCAAGTGCCTTTAGAGTACAGGGAGTGGCATTCTTTCAGCTTTCCTTTGAAAGCCTGTTAACAAGAACCCCAGCTCAGATTGTGTAGGTATGAGAAAAGGATAAGTTCTGTGTACGGAATGCAGGGATGCTTGTGATAGATAAAATCAAATACAAAACACAATTTATAATACATTAATAAATTCCCAGTAAACTGTAGCAATGTTACACACAAATCTTCATACTGTCGTGTGTGTTGGTGCACAAATGATGGGGGAGATGGGGATAGCTTTCTGAAGGCATTCTAAAGAATGTCCCAGTGCTTCATGTGTCCTTTTAAATTGGTATAATAAATAGTGTTGGTGCCTGGTCTTGTATACCGTTTTGAGTCCAGGCAGAGAAAGAAGTGCTGATTCTTTTAAAATACAGTTTTCTGTTTCTCTTCCCATTTGGATTGGGTCTGGTGAAGTGCATAGTACAATTTTTTCACATATATTACTGGAAAAATTAGTGCTATATCTGTGCTGTTTGCTGTAAAAATGAAAAATGGGGAAATGCTGTGCTGCAGGGACATGAACGTGCTTGCTGTTGACTTTCTTGTGTTACTATTTCCTTATTGTTTGGGAGTGAAGTAAGAGGATGCTTAAAAAAGGAACAAAGCCCTCATGCTGCATTCCAGGCTGTCTTGTGATCATTCCTTCCACAGACATTTTTAAAAATAAGTTGCTTTGAACCTATTATTGTACTTAAGGAACTCTGGTCTTAAATCTTGTAACTGTATGTCAGTGTAAATCCAGCTCTTGCAAGTCATGTGCAGGAGTTGCATTTCAGGTTACTCAGAAGCACGAGCAGAATTCATGGTAAAAGGATGCTGGTATAGGCAGATACCAGCATCTCTCGAGGTGAATTGGCGCATATACAGAATCCAGAAACACAGTGCCTATGAGCCATGACTGCATATGGGAGGTTTGTGAAGTTTTTGCACCTTTTCTATATGTTTTCCTAAGATTAGGTATCAATAGATTTTATAATGGGTTCAATAAATTGTTCTTGTCACTTACAAAATAAATTATCTAGTGATTTTTAGCATATAACGTCCTTTCCTTTCCTTTCCTTTCCTTCTGTCAGAAAGTCCATCATTAGCAGGTATTTTGGAATTTACTGAAGTTACCACATTGGAAGTATTTCTGTGTCTGAGAACCCGATCTGCTCTTTGCTGGCAAGGCCATGTAATGCTTTTCCTTCTCCCAGCTGCAGAACTCTGCCTTTCATTTTTTATTTTTAAAGTGAGTATAGTAATAGTTGAAGTGTTCAAAAGATAAATGCTGCCAATTATTCCATATCATAAACTGGAAAATGTATTGAGTGAAAAGATTGGGTGTTTTTATAACTTCTTGTCTGTTCTGCAGAAGTCATACATTCATATAAAATAAACTCAGCAGCACCAGCAGTAGGGTGCCTGCTTTTCTGAAAGACATGTATGATTCCAGTTAACATCCAGTCTCCAGCAGAGGATTGTGCTATGTGATTTGCTTTTCTGTTTTTTGAGGGTTTTTTTTAATCTCTGACCCTGTGGGGCTTCCTGCAGGAGAGGGATAAGTTATACTTAAATACGTATGATATTTAAGGGTTCCACTTAAATTGGTTTGCAGTAACCTAGAATAACCTAATTGGAATTTCAGAAAGAATATTGATACCTTTTAGGCAAATCTGTAGCTATGTTTAGGATTTATAACGGGTTTGTTTAGAAGAAGATTTCTCTGTATTCTTGTGTTTCATAGCAATGAAAACTTCAAAGTTAGCTTTGAAGCTTCTGTGTTTTTGAGAGGAGTGAGGCTACATTTGTCACCTTTCATAAGTAGCTAAGTAGTTGTTGAAATACATGAAAGATCATCCCCTGAGGTTCAGTCTGCGTGGCACTGTGTTAGGCTGGCAGCTTACCTGAGAGCACCAGCAGTAAAGGAACAGTAATGGTGGTGGGTTTTAAAGCTGTCACACAAACCAAACTGTGGTGTTTTCATAGTTAAATTTATTTACACACACACCCCCCCCCCTTTCCGACTTTTGCTTGAAGGGAGCATTTCTAGGACTTTTTGTCTCAGCTGCCCAATCTGCATGTAGCTTGAGCTTCTTGCAGAGATGGATTTGAAGCGATGCTGGGCTGGACTGCCGGAGTTGGAAGCAGATGTGCCTTTCTGCCTTGGGCTGTGCACTGTCAGTGTCTGGGTACCACTGCAGCTGGGATTGTGCAGTGCATGGGAATGAGACCCATTAGTGGAGGGTTTTGGGTTCTTTTTTTCCCAGAGACTATTCTTTTCTGAATATAACTGCACAATCTCTTCAGTGAGACAGTTTTGCTTTAGGCAGATTAAAGCCCTAAAATCTTGGATCTTATTGCACAAGCCTCTGGAAGAGTAGCTTTCACTTTCACTGTTTCTCTGCTTCATTCTCCACCCCCCCCCCCCCCGCCCCTCCCCCCCAGTTATTTGATGTATAAAGTGGTCAGCAATCAAACCATTAGAAGTTATTATGCTGATAATCTGCTTTGTGCCTTACAGTCAGGTTCTGCCTTTTTACCATGTGAACTCAATTAACTCAGCTTAAGACCAGTGTTCCCATCAGAAGAGCCAGTGCTAAAAGGCCTTTCTAGGTAGATTCTCTTAAGGGTTTTAGAAGAAAAGAACCTTGTTTGCTTTTTGTATGTTGGTTGTGTTTTGTGACAGTGACCTGGAATTTAAAATGAGAGATTCTAGACAGACTTGTACTTGGATGCTGTGGAATACTAGAAACTTGATTTTTGTTACATGTTCTCAACAGAAGGAATGGATAAACACGTATCTTCAGGCATCTGGCTTTACTTGATATAAAGCATCATACTTGCATCTGTAGTAGTACTCTTGTTTTTCAGCATTTCTTTGGGTATTTTGGTCATATACTAAAGCTGTATTTCCCATCACATGTTGGGTTTTGTTTGCTTGGTTTTTGTTTGGTTTTTTTTGTTGGTTTTGTTTTTGCATTGGTTTTCTTCAAATTAGGGGGAAGAAAATGCATCTTTACCGCTTAATTTTGCAGAATCAGTACTTCCTAAGGTGTTAATCCTTGATTTTTACTGTGCAGCCGAATGTAGTCTACTTTTCTGGTTCTGATTTTGACATTGCTAGAAGTGTGACAAATATCCACTCTTCTGATGTATTTATGGAGGTCTTTAATTTTTGTAAGATTCTCTTAGATTCAGAAAATACTGTTAGAATGGGTTTTGTTCATTAGTGTTTGAAATCCCCAAAACAGGGAATCTTCATTTCCCTTTTTAGGAGTTTATTTTTGAAAAGAATTTTTAAAACGGGGATCTCCTTTGACACCGTCGTAAAGGTGGCTGTGACTGTAAGATGCAAAGTTCACTGTCAAGGTAGATTTGTTAAAATCTTGATTAATTTGTTGTGTAGTCACAGGATTTATGCTGAATCAGGTGTCACGTGTCTGTGCCACTCTGCCAAGCACTGGCTGTTGTTCCCCAGTCCACATATCGTGCGCTCGGGGTAATCTGACAGAAATGAAATTGCGCGTTTGAACTGGGCAAAGTTTTTGCACGCATGCACATGTCTTCTGTTAACAGCCATGGAACTGTAGCCAAATCCTTTTCTCCTTGGTATTTTAGAACTAAAATCCAAGAATGTATAAAAAGTGGTACTTTTTTTGCAGGCTGGGCAATGCTTTATAACACTGTCTGCTTTCCTGTTGAAAATGTCATCTAAGACTTAAGCCGTAAGGCTCTTACAAATAGGAAGAAATTATAGGCACACATGATTTTTATGTTCTTAATTTGAAAAAGTATACATACCTCTATGAAAATACCAGCCTTGGTCTCTGAATTGCTCCTTTGTATACAGAGACAGTTTAACCTAAGGTAGGTGAGCTGTAGATGCTCTTCATAATTTTTATTTTTCTGCTTTTGGTGTGGTTGAGGATACAATTAGATTCTTCTCTAGGGAAACAGAGCTCAAGATGACCTTACAGGACTTCTTCTGCAATGCACTGTTACCTGTGGTGGAAATGTGGTCCAGGTGTTACGTGTGAAACGTGAAGTGATGACAAAATCCAACTCTTGATGTAGAATCAATCATACCTGTCCCCAGGGAGTAGTAGAGGGGGAAAAAATGGTAATGAAATACTATTCATAGTGTAATGACCTTGTGCACAGCTTTGTCAGTCTCGCTACAATTACAAAATACAGTGCAGTGTAGAACAATTTAGAAATAAGGCTTTGCTGTTGGAATGTCAAAACTAAAGTGTACTTCAGTTAATTTTCTGTAATATAAGAATAAAAGTCATGAAAACATACATTTTTTTCTAGAATAGGTTTGAGGATATCTAGCTCACATTTAGAAGAAATCTCCTCAAACTTTGATACTTCTGTTTCTCTAAAAGTTAAGTCCTAAGTGAAACAGTTGACAGACCAGCACCAAGTTAACTGCCTGTCTTCTGCTTAGGGGAAGAAAATGATGAGCAGAGTAAAAACATTCAGTGAGAGCTTGAAACTCCATGTATTGATCGTATTTGCCTTCCAACATAAGGAACTGTCCACCTATGACCATCTGCAGTTGAAAGCTTTTTTAAATAACACGTAAAGATTTTAGTCTTAGAGAAAACCTTATTATCCCTCTTTAAAAAATAAAAGAAGTCTGTACTTTTACACTTTTCCCCATTTATATAATATTTAACAAATAGCTGATGAAGGTATGAGGCTTTGTTTCCTGTAGTGGTTCCCTCCTTTGTACTGCAGCTTCTTGTTGGTCACTTTTTGTCCCTACAAATCAGCTGTTAAAATCATTACTTTGTGCATGAAAACTTAGGAAATTGGGTTCATTGCAGCAAAATCTTGTTTTGCTTGAGTATTTTTCCTGGAGCCTGCATGACTGGTGTAGAATATGAAAGAGTACCTGCAAACTGCCAGAAGGTTCCTCGCTTTCCTGGGGCTGGGTGGGGGGAGCTGTCTCGGTTAACACCTGGTGGAAGGCTGTCAGGGGGTCTTACTTCTTCTCACGGTCAGGTTATGTGAAAAGTCACCATCAATATTTGCCCGTTTTAAGTCTCAAGAATATTTCTCTGGTAATTTCAGCGATTAATGTGCATAGAAACCGGAGATGCTTTGGGACTCGCTAAAGATGCTGGTCTGGTTTGGTCTTTGAGGGGAACAAGATGAGAGCGTTATCAATGACTAATGCAGAGGATTGCTGTGTGTCACTATAGTGGCCTCTGTGCCAAGGTAAAGAACAGAATCTTTGCCTTGAGGAGTTCTTGGACTAAAGATAGGAGTTAGGTACAGAACTGGGCAGTTATTACATCAACCTAGACTTTGTATGCCTTAAAAGAACTGTAGCAGGGGAGTGAGAACGAAGGTACAGTTGAAATTTAACTTTGTTCCTGATTCCAGGGTTTTATGATGTTTATATTAACTATGCATGCTTGTATAATTCTCCCAAGTTGTAACGTGGCCTTAGAAAGTTGGAATGACATTCAAAGGAGATAGAGATCTTCCTTCTTGCTGGTCCCTTTGCTTTAAACAGTCTGTCTTGAGCTGACCTTTCTATGTAAATCTTCCCCAGTTAATGGCCCAAATACACCTGAAAATACCACCATCCTGCAGACTGCAAGGCAGCAAGAACCACTAAAGAACACAAGGTGCTCAGCCTGGGCACACTTTTTGCAGGGCAAGCATGTAGTAAGTTTGGGGTTTGAGTAATTTAGGACTCCTGCATTTTTCATGCGTCTTCTGCGGAGTATCTTTGTCATTGCCAACTGTGTACTTCATACAGAATTGTCCCCGTGGTAGTACACATATGCTGAGAGTCTTTCTGTTGCTTCCTATAGAGAGAAGAAAGCTCAAGATGTTTAATTGGAGGTACACTAGACACAAAAAGAAGATCTAATTAAAAATATGTATATAAAAGAAAAGAGAGAGGGAGATGGCCAGAAGCACATTGTCTCAAATAAAGAGAAGACACAAACATTTGAGTTGTTTGCTTATTCTTTAATTTCCTTGAAATGAAAGACACTTAAAAGCAGAAGATTTTTGCAAAGGATCGTTGGCTTTCTGTAGCTCTTTATTTCTTACATAGAAAGGAGTGTTACTAGGAGGGCTGAGGTGACAAAGAGGCAGCTGCTAATAGAATGTGAAATTTTGGACTGATTTTCATCGGAAAAATATCTCTGCATTAATAAGCAGTTGAACTGGTTGCATAAGCACTGTGTATTTTTTAAGTTTTGTAACATCTATTTTTTAGGTTTTGTAACGTAACTCTTGCTCAAATATCTTGCGAGATTAGTAAATCTGTCCTAGGCTCTTTATGCAATTACCTGAAATTTTGAAGAAAAGGGGAAAGAAAAAAAATAGATTGGAGGAATCCAAACCCAGGTTCTAGTCGCCTCATTTCTCAGCAGCGGATAGGCACGAATCCTCATTGTCAGAATTAAATCTTTGTCTGGTCACAGCTACATTAAAGCTTCATTTCTGTTGCAGCTTAGCTCGAGTTTTCCCGTAGCAATGATTTCTCTTAATATTAAATTATGAAAGCCAGAGCCAGGATTGGTAAATCACAGCTAGCTGTCTCACTGGCCTGCCAAAAGAGCATTCCTGAGTTTCACTGTTGTATATTACATTGTGTGAAATTAATGGCGTGTGATGAGCTCTGAATTCAGTGAGCAGAGAAAGTTTGTATCTGTGCTGTACTGGGTTAGTTTCTAAACTGTGGCTCCTGAGAAATGTTTTGAAATGTGAGATGATGGTATTTTGTGGGTTAGATGAAGCAAATACAGAAAATAAGAAGTAAATAAAGAAGAAGAAAAAAATCTTAATGTTTAGTTCTCAAAACCACTTGAGTAGTATTTGGCACTGGAAATAACTTCCTAGCTGGTGCTTGAGCTATTTTTGTTCTTTTCTGTACTGGTAAAGAAGAAAAATCCCATTGCCTTGAGTGACACAGGTGGCAAAGCAGTGAGGAGTCTGCTGACCTAAATTGTGGTCACAGATCCGCGGTGGGAATCCTATCTGCACTGCACGCTTTGTTGCCAAGAATGGGTGTACCAAGTGAAGGGCTTTGTGTGGTTTTGTTAGTAAGGTCAAAACCACAGGCAGGATTTTTATGCCTTCATAGGCAGAGCTGGTTTTGAAAGTGCTTCATGTTTTCTAAAACATGCAAGGGCTTCTGAGCTCTGTCAGAAATGCAGTAAGATTGCGATTGCTTTCCATGAGAGATGAGTTCCTTACAAGTTTTCACTTTGAGGACTATGTGAGCATCTTGGATTTCTCAATTCAAAATTACTATGGAAAAATGAAATTGTAAAGGTTTTCAGCCTTTAAGATTGTCCCTTAAAGCCAGGACCTATGTGAACACCAGAGAATATGCTCTAATCTGAAGACGAGGGATTTGTTATTTTGTATTCCTGGTGTTAATTGAGAGTATCTCTATCAGCAAAAGATCAGAGAACTTAAATGATCTCACAGATGTTAAATAAGCACAAAGTGAATTTAATTGGTATGATTTTTCTTTTGAAAGAGGAAATGACTCCTGTTTTGTTCTGGTTAACAAATATTTAAATGCTTAAACTAATTGTCAGCCTCAGTTTTGAATGGGGAAGCAAACTAAAATGCATGATGTGATCAGAGTTTCTCATAGTACTTGCCAGGAGAATCCAAGTTTTGAAAACAGTTGGCCTGCTTTCAGATACAGATTTTAATGAGATTAAAAGAGAAAGAATGTGCAAGTTTGATTAGGAAGCCTGGCCGTATTCTGACAATGGGTACTGGAAGCCAGCACAGAAAAAAACATTGCATTTTTTAGTGGTAGAATCAGTTTGTTTTGGAAATTTAAAAGTAGGAAGCAGTGGGTAACTGTTGAATAATTACAGTGATGTGTACGAAGTTAGAATGAGAGAATCTGTGCTTTTGTACACAGA
Source organism: Todiramphus chloris collaris (assembly GCA_025345505.1). Classification (NCBI taxonomy): domain Eukaryota; kingdom Metazoa; phylum Chordata; class Aves; order Coraciiformes; family Alcedinidae; genus Todiramphus; species Todiramphus chloris. Next base: position 2,702,150 of record JANVCC010000040.1, read on the forward strand.
CTGCAGGAGGTCTGAAAGGCAATTTTTAGTGTCCCAGATGTTTTCTTCATGACTTTTAAGTTCTTCGTCTGGTTATTTGCCAGTGATAATTTAACGAGGGCTTTTGTGGCCCGTGCAAAGCTTTTACAGCAGCTTAATTTCAAAACAGGAATGAATAGACTCGTCCTCCACTTCCCTCGTGTTAGGGCTTTTCCTGCAGTTCAGCTGAAGATCAGTGTTCCAGTGTGCTTGAACTTGGCAAGGTAGAGAGCACAGGGCCCTGCTGGATGTGTCGGGAGACCTGGTGCGCGAGAAAAGACCCATTTACTTTTAGCCATACACCCAGCAGAGGATTGAGGAATATGCAAATCAAAAAGGAAAATTGCTTTCAAAAAGTCTCTTTGAGTATATGTAAATACTTGACAGCCTCGTATCAACGTGTTGTATCAATAAGTATCAGAGATGGTGCAAGGAAGGCTTGGTATTGTGGGTGGTGGGGGTGGTCAGCTTGTGAACACCATTTAAAATGACCTGAGGTATGAAAGGCTTGAGAACCACCGAGTTAGTATAAAGGAGATAAAACAAGGTCTTTTGGTCCTTATAACAATGATTGAAAGGCTGTTTTCTTTCTCATTTAACATGCAGCAAGGACATATGGGAGAAGGCGAGGTAACAATATTCCTATTTAATTTTCTAATGTTGACAATGTCTCATGGGAGAAATAACATGAAGTTGTTACTACAGGGCAAACTCCTAAAATTAAGACCATAAAGGATCAGTTTCACATAAGTTTGCATAGTCTGCATGCCATAAATAAACATTGTAAGGGAATGAGGTAGTACTCCACAGAAGTTCTGTTGAGGCTGAAATGATCACAGTCCTTAGAGAGGACATCATTGATATGATTTGTTACGCTGGAGGGCTGCGTTGCTGTGTTTGTGTGTACGTTCTGAATGCCAATGCTGGAGAAGTTTATTTTGGTTCTTTTGAGTGCTGATGGTTTCTTGACACAGCATAGACTGTAGGGAATATATATCCTGTCCTGGTAGGTTAAAGAACCAGATCCTGCAAGCATGAAGGTTCAGTTATCTAACAGCAGTAGTGATGCTGATGAACCTGAAAAGGTTGTTGAGGTAGGGAGGATTGCTCCCTTCCAACAATACCTGCAGGATTGGGCTCTTAAGAGATGAAACAAATGCATTAGAGGAAAACAAAATAACATTTATGTCTGTATTACAATATTTTTGGCATAGTAGGAACCAGGTTTGCCTAGCTAAAGAAATAAGCCTCATTATAGTTGACTTTAAATTAAAGGTATACAGAGATTCCTGAAATTTCAGATAGGCCAGCTGACTGAGCCTTCCATTTGTTATTTGTATGAATTCTATAGATTGTGGATTTTACTGTATTTTTTTTTTTCTTTCAACTTGTGAGCTGTTTGATTTTTGCATGGAAAATACCTGGATATTGGAACTGGTCAAGTTTTCAAGATGTTTTCTTTTTTCAAATGACTTTATTTCAAGGGAAGGAAGCAAGAGCAGGGTAAATTAACTGTACCAATACATTACCGTGGTAGATTGTAATGAACTCTGAAAAAGCAGACATAGTGTATCACGTCTTAGGCAAAAGGAAATGGATCCTAAAACTTGTAGCACACCTGCTTTATTTGCTTACTGTCCCTATATATATATTTATGTATTCCTAAAATGTTCCTTAAATGAGTAGAAGTCTATTCATTTGTTGTCTAGATATTGATTACTGTAACTAAAGGGTGAATTCATGGAAGAGATCAGCTTGTGTGCTCTATTTATGATATTACACAGTTGCATTTATAAATCAAATAATCTTATTTAAAAGTAATAAGTATTATTAAGGAAATCTATGATAAGGATTATCACAGGAGAGTGTTGGTCTGTGAGGGGAAGCATGCTTACAACATTTTCTCTTAGAATGAGTCCATCAACAAAACTCTGTTGTAAGATCTGAGCAAACTTGCTTCTAGAAATGACACAGTATTGCCTAGTTTTCAGTCCTTATTTGCAGTAAATTACAGTGGGTCTTCCTGTTTTTAACAGGATATTTTTGTTATTTACAAGTGGGTGGTTTATGTTATGTTTTGATGATTTGAAATGTGTAATACATTTAGCTGGTAGAATTCTTGTCTTTGCATCTGCACCGTGAAATTGTATCTGCTCACTGTAAGAAGCTGTTCACTGGAAGATGCTATATATGACTTAGGTTTTAGTGATGTCTGCTATCAGGAAAGTCCCGGGGGGGGGGGCGGAAAAAGGCTCATATTCTCTTCTAGTTTTACACCCTTTTAAAAGAAATCTAATTGGAAACACAAAATATTATGTAAAGTGGTCAACCTGAGCATCCATTAGAGGACCTGTTTTGTTTCCAATTTTCACTAGTTGTAGTGCAGTTATAAAGAAGGTAGCAACATTTTCTCTGAAATTATGCCTTGGAATTATTGAATGATACTGAAAGCTGTAAGGATCATATGAAATCAAGAACATAACTGCTCATTAATTAAAAGGGCAGATTGCAAACAGTTCTACTGCTAATGCAGCAACTGCCACGTTTTGTAAAAATGATGTAAACAGTGTGGGCTTTGTTCTGTTAGTATGGCTTTTTTTCCCTTTTCTTTTGTTTTTTTAACCCCCTCTTCAGGTCAGTCTTCACTGTTTCCAATGGAAGACGGGTTCTTGGATGATGGACGTGGGGATCAGACTCTTCACAGTGGTTTAGGATCACCTCACTGCTTCTCCCATCAGAACGGAGAGCGAGTGGAGCGGTATTCCCGTAAAGTCTTTGTCGGCGGACTGCCACCGGATATTGATGAAGGTAACCCAGAAAATCTTACCCAGAAAAGCTCCTTCTGGCTTAATGACAGAACTGGTGTGAAACCTTTTGTCTGTTAGCTAATGAATGATTGTTTTCCAAACTCTACAGGAAGGCTTTGATATGGAAATGGTTCTTTGCATATTGCCACATTCAGTCCATGGCAGACATGGGATAATTCAAAGTGGTTTAGGCTATAGCATTCTTCTGCCACTGAAGAACAAAAATACACCTTCCCACATGTTTAACTAGCTTCTACAATATAGAAATTGTAACAAAGGGATAGTGGTGCAAAAATAAGTAAATATCACCTATTGAAACTCATCAATATCTTGCAATAATTTTATAGGCACCAGAAGCCAGTGGTAGGAAAAGTATTGCTAGTAGTATTATAAAGTTTCTGTAGAATAGTAAGTCATAGCTTTTCATTTGAATGCTTATGTGTAGTTCTCAGGGGTGAGAACTCGGACAGGAATGAATCTGTGCAGAGGCAGCTGCATACAGTGAGGAACCAGGAATATGTGGTGGGTGCATCATACAAAGGTGACACAATACTGCAGTTACTTAAAAATAAAAATTCTATCACATACAGATGTTGTGAAGCTTCATTTCATCAGTGTTCTGTGTTGTCTTTGGGTGAGCATGCTGGGACAGTGGTTGGAAGAACTACAGTGACTGTAAATCTGAAAAGTTGCTTTTTCTTAATCACAGAATTGTTTTAATACCCACTTTCTACTTTTTATGTCAAGGAGAGTGATTGTAATGCACTGCAGTCTGTACTGCTGTCATATGTGACAACCTGGCTTCCATGCCAAACATAGGAGTTACTTTATTATTAAAAGGTGAAACATAGCATGGTCTTTACAAGAGGAAAAAATTATCTTCTTTGATGTTGTTGGGGTTTTATCATCTTTGTGGTTTTAAAAGCAGATGAGCACGTGAATAGTTTGGTCTCTGTGGCCCCTTGTTACTGAAGAGTAGAACCTTTCCTAAATCTGAGCCAGGAGGGTAGCTTGAATTCTTCAGAGCTGCTCCTGTCAGCACTCTTCACAAGTGTGAATTAGAATAAGGAGTATACAATTTAAAATCTACATCACAGATGGATTTCTGAGGTTTTTCTGATCCTGTTTCTAGAAAGCATTTTGTATATATCCTTTAACACTACATTTGTGTTAAGTGCTGTTCTGAACAGAGATCTATTCTAAGGATAGGTATGTACTAAGTATTATTCTGCTTGGTTTATGTCTACATCAGCATGTAGCCTTGATACACGACCATCACTTTATATGTTCCTGGTGATCTGTAGTACACAGAGAAGCTGTCAGTACAGTGGATTGTCAGTTGCTGTTTCATTAGCAGTGTCATCAAGGAGTATAAACAAACTGGAAAAGGCATAATTAGTAACACTTTCCAGATTTCTGACTGAATTTGAGGATGGGGAAAATCCTCTGAATTGTGTATTAGGAACCTCCAAGAGCATGCTAGTTTGGAAAGGCTTGTAATACCATAAAGAGTATGCAGCTAAGCAGTGTGCCAATTCACGTGAAACTCCATCAGTGTGAGTTTTTTGTTTGAATTTTTTAATGACAAATTCTTGTCCAGAGAAGTTTAACTAGCAACGCTCCACCTGTGTTCATGGAGAAGGCAGAAGGAATAATCACTCAGTTCCAAGAACAGAGTTGTAACCAGAAGACTCCTATGGGATGAACATATGCAAATTTACACCAGTAATTTGAGGTCAAAGGCAGAATTGCTTCTTAATATAGTAATAAGTTCTTTCCATCTCTCCTATAAAATTATATAACTGCCCTGCGAGTGTACTGTGTTAGTTTGAGGTCAAGCTCAGATAGCGATTGTACGTGTGGCACTGCCATGTGATATGATCAGGCATGGATGACTTGTGTGATAGTCCCTTCATTTTTTTCCAGTCTTTCTGCAATTATAAGGCATCTTGGCAGAGTTGACTGGTTACCAGCAAAGCAGGAAGTGGTCTCTATAAACCCTTTGTGGGAGAATGTTCAAAGCTGGGTTATGATAACTGTATAGATGCGGTGACTCCATTTCTGCAAGTTAGTGGGTTACAAGCTTTTATTGATAATCATCAGTAGAAAGAAAAGGTTGATCTTTGACTTGCCTTGTTCTGTATGTGTGTTCTGACTTGTCACCAAGATTCCCCATCATCTAGTAAGCATTGCTATGGGCTGCTAAACCTCTAGGGTCACAGAATGTTTGTTTATTGTGGGATGAATTTACCTGAATTCAGTGTTCTTCAGATGTCTTCCATTCAATTTATTTTAATTTCAGTTCTTGCCTTTTCCTTTCTCTCTTTACAGACGAGATCACTGCTAGTTTTCGTCGCTTTGGACCTTTGATTGTTGACTGGCCACACAAGGCAGAGAGCAAATCTTACTTTCCTCCTAAAGGTAAATATCTGATAACCAATAATGTACGAGCATTTTAGAATCTTTTTTTTTCTTGATAAGACTCCCAGTTTAGAAATCATTTTTGTGACCATGACCCAACCTTTAGGGGGAAAAAAATTGAATTCTTGGGATTGTTATAAACTGGTGGTATTTACAAGGTGGCTTTGCAATTATTCTACACTAAAAGAATTTTTCCTTAACTTCCTGTGTTTACTTTATTCCATTTTCATTTTTCTTCCCCTGTCATTCTTCAATTTTGTAATAATAGTCAAGACTAGTCCTCTTTAAAGGGACTGAATGCCCTCCACAGGAGCTGGGAAGGATTTGTGCCTTATATTAACAACCGTTGTGGCGGGTTTGTCTCTACAGCTGTGGCTTTTGTTCAGTTCATGCTGCTGGCTTAGCCTTTTCAAATGAAATGGGGAGAAAGTGTGCTGATCAGCAAGCTCCCTGCCTTCCTTCATGTCTCTGCAGAGGACTTGCAGGAGGCTGGGCTGGAAATGTGCGAGAGCATCTCAAAGTTTGTCCCTTACTGTGTGGTAGCGTGGTGACATGGTGCCAAGCATAATTCTGGGTTAAATTCTTACCGTATAGGCAAACAGAAAAAGAAGTTCTGTGTTTGTTTTATCTTTTGTAGGATATGCATTTTTGCTGTTTCAAGATGAAAGCTCTGTACAGGCACTGATTGATGCATGTATTGAAGAAGATGGAAAGCTCTATCTTTGTGTTTCCAGCCCCACTATCAAAGACAAACCGGTAGGTAGAATTGCCAGGGCCTGCACAATTCCTGTATGATGACCAGAAATTATTCTCTTCAGATGCCTTTTGTGTTCCTTTTTTCTGCCTTCAGAATGCCAACGTTTAATTTTTTTCCGAGTGTCAAATTAAGTTCCCAAAGAAAAGACCAACTTACTTTTAAACCACATTATGAAGTTTTTTGTTCTAATCAATGCATATTTTTGTTAGAAAAATGTTTGCTAAATTTCACCATTGCTGATGTGATACATTTTCAGACAGGTGTTTTATGCTTTGTAGTGATTAAAATGTAGAATTCGTACTGAGTGTTGCATGTAACATGTTTTGACAGGGACAGATTAAATCCAAAAAATCCTAACAGGGCATTGAACTGTAAATTACTTGTGTAGATATTTTGGGGGCTGATGCGACTCTGTTAATAGCTGGAGAGAATTTTGCTGTATTCCAGTGCTTCAAATTTGGCCAGCTGTAAGCAGATACAAAGCAGCTAGTTTGGCATAGTAAATAAACACGCGACATTGTGCTCTGGAGCCTGTTGCGTTGAGATAACACCAGTCTAGTGCTCACACTGGGCTCGAGCAGCACGACTGGTGTAGATACGTACAGACCGATGTGGTTCGTACGGCACACTTCAGTTGTGGTTAAGTAAATGTGTAAGTAGAGGTTGGGTTTGGTCGGTTGCTTTTTTTCCCCCAGAAATTCGGGTAACAAGGAAGTGGTGAAATTTGGTATGATCAAGTGGTCTGTCTTAACAGAGCTTATTACCATTTCATTTTGAGAAATGATTGCTGAACAAGTAGAAAATGAGTTTAGAAAGTACAGTCATTTAAGAGGTTTTCTTTGTAGGATACTGTTTTAATTTATATTACTGAGATACTTTGAATTGTGAATGGTTAAAAAAAAAGGCTTTTTGTCCGTAGGTTCAGATCCGGCCTTGGAACCTTAGTGATAGTGATTTTGTTATGGATGGTTCACAGCCTCTTGACCCACGAAAAACCATTTTTGTTGGTGGTGTTCCTCGGCCTTTACGAGCAGGTACACTGCGTGTTCCGCAGCACTGGGCATGTTGAATATGCAGTCTGATTTGGGGAGCTACGGGGGAAGCAAGTTATTTCAGCAGGGGAAGTATTAAGTGTTCTTGACACTTCTAGTGGGGGACATGAATACAAATGGACTGCTTCGTTTGATACTCCTAGAAAAAATTAACCAGGTCTACAGCACTGTTTCCTTTTCCTTTCTGGTTTAGTGGAACTTGCAATGATAATGGATCGGCTGTATGGAGGGGTGTGCTATGCTGGAATTGACACAGACCCTGAGCTGAAGTACCCAAAAGGAGCTGGGCGGGTTGCATTTTCTAATCAACAGAGTTACATAGCTGCTATCAGTGCTCGCTTTGTTCAGCTGCAGCATGGAGAGATAGATAAACGGGTAAGGTCTTCAAGTGTGTTCTATTTTTGTTCAGTGCTTTCTCTAGAAATGCTTTTCCATGTAAATGCGTGTCATTGTGAAGACTGTAAATGTTATATCAGATTAATTGCATATTTAGGGCTAGATTGTGCCACTTAGATACAACACAGGGTAAAAATGGAGCGGTACAGAGCTGATGCTTCTGGAACGTGGGAGGCAACTGTGAAGCAGACTTTCTCAAATTGCGTAGCATAATGCGAAGCATGTCAGCTGCTTTGCCCTTTTATAAGAATATTGCACTCGTCATATACTCCCACTGCAAGTATTTGCACTTGTAGTGTTTATATAATGTCAGGGAGGAAGGTATCTGCCAAGGATGGAGCAGTTCTTACCCTGTTCTACATCTTTTGGGAGAGTGGGCAGAGTCTGGCCCTAGAGTTACACTTTGTGTTCTGGGTGTTCCTAAAAAGCATCGCAGTAATGCATTGTAAACTTGTTAGTGTGCGTTACAGCCTCACAGTCACCCTCCACAGCTCATGGAAGGCCTGTGTCCAGTTATTTTATTTCTTTAATATTATAAATTAAAAGGGATATGCCAAATGGATCTGTAGTTTGCTTGCCTCTGCCCTTTTCACGTATATAAAATGTGACTTTGGCAATTACAGCGATCTTCGAACCACAGTTTTGAGACATTCAGCTCCTTACGTTTGCTGTTCTAATTTATGCTTTGTCTCTGCATTTTTTTTACATGACTGTCATTATTGATCTTAATTTTATAGTTACTGCAGAGGAAAATTCCCAAACTTGGATGATTAGCTGATTATCATTCCACTTCTGCTTTGGCTATAAAGCTTGGGTAGAAGAATTGTAACAACAATTTGAGTGTGGGCCTGTGAATCGGAATGTCTTTGTTCTAATCTTGGCTCTGAAATAAATTCTGTACGGCTTTGAACAAATAATTTGGGCTGCCCTTGTGCAACTTCTGCTTGCATAAGCAGACACTTGAGTGAATAGGTCCATTGAAGCTGGTGGGACTACACATTTCAGTAAGTACTTGTGAACTCTAGCAAAGATTTTGCAATCTATTTCCCCTTCCTTCTCTCCTCCCACTCCTCATTTCCCCATTTTGCGTGTAGTTCAGCAGAAATGTGGGGAGGTAAGTGCTCAGAGGATTTGTTATGAGAGGTCTTGGTCGTGTGACAGCAGTGAAACTACCAATAGTGGCAATGCTTCTTGTTATCAATAAGGTATTATTTATTACTTTTTCTAATACAGTTTTCCTGTAAAAAACAAAATTAGTAACGAGAAGGGATTTCCTGTAAAATTAAGCAAGGAGCTGCTGCTGAAGGGTGTGCCCTTCAAAGAGATAATGCAAGATAATGCTCAGTGGCCTGCAGCACCCATCACTGCAGAGCTGCTGACGAGTGCTGCCACCCTAAGTGTGCCTGATGAAGTTGCTGTAGTTGAAGCTTTCTCTCTGGCTGGGAAAGCTCGTTACCCCCAGCGCAGGTAACAATTGCAGTCTCAGCACACACTGAGTAAATGCGCTGAGGACTCGTGACTAATACCTGTGGGTTGCAAACTTGCACAAAAACGAGTATTGCAGTAACAGGCTAAAGCAGGCAGAGGTGTAATTACCTGTGCTTTGTACTTTGGCCTCTGAATATGTTGAGTAGGCACAACAGCAGTGAGTTGCCACGTTAAGAAGGCCTACGTAGTGTATTTGTAGGTTCTCCTCTTTGCATTTGTAAAAGGCAACACTCTTCAGTGAATACCCGACTGCAAACTTCATAGCAAACTAGGTGGTGAAGGTGAACGTGGTGTTAGGAATATTTGCCTGTTCTTTCACAAATTCATTCTTATGAGTTGGCTTGGAGGGGTGGTTGAGAAGCCCAACTCTAGCAGTGGAAGATGAGAAAGAGGTTTAAAAAAAAAAAGCCACTGTACTGTCTGCAGGGAGTTTGTGTAGCGTAAGCACCAAGGACATCAGACTCCTGTACTGTGATAAAATTGGGTAAGTTTAAAAATGTATGAACTTGTGAATGTCCTCATTTGAATGAGCTGTCATACCTCTGAGATGCAGAAAAGCATCCCTAAGCAGGGTATCGATATAACAGATTAACAGTAGAGACACCAGTTGCTGTCTGGATATTTGGAAATGTCTGTGAAAGCATCTAATTGAGTGAGCTTCAGAGAAGGCTCACAATCACTTCTACAACAGCAACCTGTGCCTAGACTTTAACGTGAAGCCTTGTGTTGCGATTCCAATGTCACATGGACCTTTCACAGTTCTCTGGAGCAAAGGAATGGAGGTGATTCCTGGTTTTGAGGTGAATCTGAGCCTTTAGGGAACGGCAGTGCTGCAGTGATTTAGACACGTAGGCATGTCCAAACACGCTGTGCTGTAGCCCAGTTAGATACTGTGAGAAGCAGCTTTGCCTGGCTGTCGCAGAGCGAGCGCTCTGGAGTGCTGTGCACAGGACTTTGTAGGCCACGGTACAGCGAGCTTGGTCTTGGTATGCAAATGCCTAGATTAAAAGCTAGTAGCCTGCAGATGCTGCAGTGTAGATTTATCTTTGAGCACCAGCTGCTAAGTCCCCGTGAGTCATTATCAGTTAAGAACTTTAAGAAATTTTTCTTCTCCTTTCTTGTCTGCTGTACTGAATCACTGCTCATCGCCTGGCCCTTACTGCCAACAGTGTAGGTGGCCATCAGTCCCATGTTAAGCTTCTCATTTGATCCCAACAAGATTAGGTCTTCTTTTGCTGAGAGGACTAAGCCATGGAAAAAGAAAACAGAAATATGCTGTTTACTAAGATGATAAATGAAATTTTTTTAAGTTGGAAATTCATACACTGAAATGTGCAGACCACGTACGTATTTAATCTGCAGTTACTGTGTTGTGTAAGCAGTTTACACCCCTACCTGAAAGGGCAGGAGCTTAACTGTGCATCACCATAGTTAAAAATAACCCCTCTGAATTCTCCAGCCTTCTGCTCTGCCTCTGTGTATCTGTTCCGTGGCAAAAGGTTGATTGGTCCTTTCTGTACGTCAGTGACAGCGTGGGTGATACTGATGGTCAGCCTTGGTTTCTGCTGCTTTTTTAAGGATCACGGAGGACAATGGGAGCAGGGTTGTTCTCAAGTTAAGTGCCTGTAGTTTGGGGTGTTTCATGGCAATGATCACGTGTAATGAGTGTAAAGATTCTTGAGCGTGGTGTTCTCTGCGACAGAACTGCGATCGCAGTGCTGCTAGAGCACGGAGAGTAAATAGTGTGGAACTGTCATTATCTACATTGTTATTAAGAATTGTAAACTTTCTTCTCATTTTCTGAATGCAGGTGGAAGTTAAGCCATATGTCTTGGATGATCAGCTTTGTGATGAATGTCAGGGGGCCCGTTGCGGTGGAAAATTTGCTCCATTTTTCTGTGCTAATGTTACCTGTCTGCAGTATTACTGTGAATATTGCTGGGCTGCTATCCATTCACGTGCTGGCAGGGAATTCCACAAGCCCCTGGTGAAGGAGGGAGGAGATCGCCCAAGACATATTTCATTCCGCTGGAACTAAATGATCACTGCAGTGCTCATATGCAGGCCTCAAATTAAGTGCACTCTTCTGTTATCCTGATTGTCCCTACCCCACCCTGCCCTTTCTCTTATTCAAGATAGCATGTCCTTTTGTAGTAGTCTGTAATTTAACAATAGTATAATGAAAGAATGACCTATAATATGGGTATTTTGTAGAATCTTGTCATTGAAAACTGTATTGGGAACTCCTTTTCGTATTGATAACATGTTGCAAGCGAGTTGCATCTCTTGTCTTTACTACCGAGAGAACACTTAATTTCATGCAACATTTTCTTAGAGGAGAGAAAAATATTAAGAAAAGAGAATTGAAACAATAGAGTATTTTGGGTTTTTAATTAAATTATTGTTAATAAAGAACATAAGAATACTTTTATTAAAATAACTGTGTAACAATAACACTATTGGTCTGTTCTGACACTTTTCCCCCAGGGAAGCCTGTTTTTGCCTCTCTTTTTTGTTTCGACTTCAGATTTTTCCAGCAACAGTTGAAGTTAGCATTTACCTGCCAACAGGAAAGAGCATGTTTAAAGCAACAAAAATGCATGAGCAAAGTTGAAGCAGCGTTACAATAATGATCTTTAAAAAAAAAAAAAGAAAAAAAAAAGAAATCTGTTAAGGATTTTGAGGCTGAAATTTTAGCTCAATATGTATCTGACTGTGCCTCTGACTACCACCCACATCCAAATTACTAATGAGATAGGCAGAGCTTACTATATTTTCATCAAAATGATTACATTTTAAGAATTCCTGAATGTAAAAGTTGAGTAAAGTTACTACTGAGGGGGGAGTGCACTTTTTTTTTTCTTCAAGAGAACTCAATTGTCTGGTTACAGCCCTAGAAATCCTACCAAAGCTAGAGTAATGACAACTACTTAACTGGCATTTCCTCTCCTGAAGGATAAATATATAGATTTTATTTTTGATGGCTATATATAACTCTATATCCTAGTATACTAACATTCATCAGGGGCCAGCCTTTGCTCTCCATTTTGACATGAAAAAGTAGAAAACCTAAAGATACCTCAAGGATATCACTGATTTTTACTGAAGTTTTGATACTCCATTGTGTCACACGAACTAAAATTGGCTGCTTATTTGTTTCCCATCTTGGATATAAAGTTAGTTTTAAATACCCTCTAACTTAGTTGTAACAGAAGGCATGAACCTAAGTAGTTTCCAAGTCTTGTTCTGCACCATTGTCTGAATTTGTGCATAAAATGGTGCAAGTGTGCATATGCCTTTCTTACTCTTCCTGTAGAAAGAATCCCAGCTATGATTCCACCTCTTCAGAACTTAATGTGGAGAAATAAAGAAACACAGGTATTTGAAGTGCCAACATTGCTAAGTTAATGCCTGCTTTATGATGACTAAGTTCTACCTTGAGAAGCATTAACAGAGTACATGTTAATTGAATGATAAAGAGTGGGGGCAGGGGTTTAGTTTGAAATAGTTGAATGAAGGAGTAGTTCTGAAAATTATTTTTATTACTTTTGAACTAATGCCCTGGCCAACTTCTCAAATGACTATTTAGCAGTGTGCAAACAAACAAATGTAGTGGCAATCTTCTGAACTGCCCAAGTGGCACGGTACCATCCTAGACTCTCTCAAACCAAAGACTTGCCTCAGCACTGCTTGGAAAACACCTGCTCCGTTAAAAGCCTTTGTCGGCCCCCTCATCCCCTTCCCCGAGCCCAGATTATCTTTATGAGAAGCAGTTTTTATTTTCAATACAGGCTTTAATGAACTATACCTTACCAAGTTCCAAAGGTCAAAATGGAGACATTTGCTGTCTACTAGTCAAGTATAGAAAGGGAGCTGCTTTTAATGAAATCCCTGAAAATATTGACAACAGTAATGCAAATGCAGAGTGCTCTTGTGTAGATTGTCAGGGACTTTTTTTTCTCTGAAGTACATAATTATAGTTGGAATGTTCCTTTAATTTTTTTAATGCTTGTAGGTGGCTTGGGGTGTGCTATTGTGCCGATCCTACCCAGTAAACAGGTGAGATGGGTTACCATTACAAGAAATAACACTGTTTGAGAACTAGCTTTGAATAATAATTTTCCCTTTGTACATGACCTGCTGAATTTCGGTACAGTGTTTTTGTAGCTAACTTATTTTGTCATGCACATAATGTATATTTGTTATGCACTACTTTTGTATATCTTGTTTTTCCAACAGTGAGCATTTTTAGGCACACTTTTCACTGACGGGATATCTCTTTATGCAATACCTCAATTTTTCATATTGCAAAGAGTAGCTTTTTGTACTTTTATTACTGAGAGATCTTCATATACTTCATTTTTTAATATAAATAATTTTAATAAATTTTATTTTCTTATATTCTGCTTTTTATACATTTCAGTGCTCTGCATACATTTTGAATTATGGATGTTGTGCACTGGCAATGCTATTTTAGAATCTGCAGAGAAAAGAAAGCATGTTGCTTAAACATCTTAGCCCAGCACCAGGTATTTGGTGTACATATAATTTAAGAAATAGTATATGTAAAGTTGAGAATTAAAGAAGAAAAGCATGAAAGTGACAAATGACACTGTCTTTAGACCCATGAAATTTAAACGCATAAATATAGTGTAGAAATTTAAAAGTAAAGAAACATCAAAATTGTCTACCGCTTCTTACTAAGTTTCTAAAAAAGATACACAAATGCAGACGTTTTTGGTGAATGTTTAGCCATTTTTAATATTAATAAAAAATTGATGTTAGGTGTTTGATGCAGAAATGTGTCTGCTCTTTTAAATTCTATTTAAAGAGTAAAAGAGAGCCTGCTAGGTGGCAGGCATGTAATGTTAGTATGCATGACTAATGTAAGAAATTGTTATTCTACTAATATTCACTTGTGATTGTGTGACAAGCGTGTTTACAGATTACTTGGTTACACTTCGATTTACAGGGCATAAACAATTATATACATTACTCTGTACTTAACTAGTGATTACATGTCCTTCTGATTACATGGGATTTGTAGTTGGGGTTACCGTGTAGCTCCAAACATAATTAACATGTAATTGGGGTACCAGTCTTAGGGTATCACTTCAATTTGCAAAGGGGTTAGTAAGCATGTAGTTTTCTCACACTAGCATGGCACTGGCCATGTACTTACAATGTAGTTACAGAGTAATTACATGGTTATTTTTGCAATGTAAAATAAAGTGTTTCTGATTATTTTATATGTAAAGGAACCCCACTGCCCCGTGCTTTTTGGTATAGTATATACTTCTCCATACACAGACCTCTGCAGAATGCAAATTTAAAACTTGCAGTGAATGAATTTAGCGTTTTATAAGGATGCTGTTGGAAAGACTTGATAATTCACCCCTTTTGTTTTTGAAGAGTTAAAACCTTCTGTTAAAAGGTGATTTAAAACTTGAATGTGATGAATTGTGGCAAGTTAACTTCAAGTTATGTGCAATACCTATTTCAGACTTCTGGAAGATCTTTGCAGTGTAATTCTTTGTTTTTAATTGCAGACATTTAAAAATGTCATTTTCTACTGTTCTAGTAAATCCTCTTTCTTGCTGGTGTTTCTAAAGAAAAGAATCAGAATTCAATCTTTCTACTAATGTAAATTTGAGATTATTTTTAAAAAAAAAATGGAATAAAAGGTTTTGGTCATTTGCTTTATTTTATTATCTTATTTTAAAGCTACTGTGATAGCATTGTAAGAATTGGGACAATATTGTATTCAACTGTTTTATTTTTTATATTTTTAAATTTTAAAGTATAATTAGTTTTTATAATTTTCATCAGATTTTTTTGTTATATTTTTTGGAAGTGAAACTTTTAGCAAGTGGGTGTCTAGTTTTTACTAATCCCTAATATGTTTTTCCCCCAATGTATTGCTCATATTATCAGAAGGAAAAGTTATTTAAGTATGTCAGTTAATTGTACTACTTGGCTGAATTTCCATATAGTTTTTACTGTGTATGGGGAGGTTGTAGTATTTATTATAGCATTTTAAATAAGGGTAATTCATTTTTTATTAAAGTCATTTTCACGTTTAAGTTCATATTTTTGTATGTTCTACTCTAAGTTATATAACACAAGTTACTTTTTTTAAAGAGTTCATTTGTTGAAGTGCTAGTGAAAATTAATGTTATTAAATAGTTTGCAAATGACTATTTATACCAGTATGCATATAATTTTTAAATATTTGTAATGTGAGATGTTGAATGAATAAAACTTTTAACTCAATGTTTCTTAACCTTCTTATTTTAAGCTTTCTGGAGAAACACGTTCCTTTCTGGCTGAAGCTCGTGGGGCTTGGGGAAGTGATTTTGATGAAGTGTATAGCACACGTCTGGCTATATGAGGTGTAAAGTGCTTTAGGCTAAGTTCTGCAGTCCTGTTCCGGTCAAAAAGTGGAGCACAGTTTTGTAAAAGGGGTGTGAGGGGGAGGATGTAACCACTTGAGAGGTACCGAGCACCGAATTGGTACAAAAGCAATGCTGCAGAAACGGAAAAAGCGATGTCTAGAGGAATGTAGAACTGCTCTGCTCGCTGTTGAATCAGGCTGTAAGGAGAACCCTTTTTACTGCTTGTGTCCAGATGTTGTCTTTGGGGAATGTTGAATGCTAACTCTTAATTCTGTGAATTTAGTGCTTGTTGAGTATTGGTTAGAAATGTGTGTAGCTTTGGGAAAGCCTTTCAGCAGCTTCAGCACTGCTCTTTCTGTTCTGTTGCACATCCTTAAGCATATCCACCTAGCCAGAGAATTGAGTTGGATCGCTTGTTTCGACACACGGCTGTAAAATCAAGCTTGTTTGGCAGGTGCCATGTTCAATGAGAAGAACACCGTGGAGGCACAGGTAATGCATCATCGAAGTCAGCACTGTGCAGCTGGGACAGAAAGATAACCAGACTAGGGCCAGAGCAGAGCCAAGCAAGGCGTGGACAGAGAAGGATTCTTTTCTAATTATCTCACGGCTGTGATCCGATTCTAACAGAAGGAAAAAGTCTGGCATTTTAAAGAGCTTGCTAGTGCCAGCCTTTAATTCAGAACATCTATCTAAGAAGTGTGAGAAAACTCTTACGTATCTGCTCTGAGCAGCCTGGTCTAGTTGAGGGTATCCCTGCTCACTGCAGGGGGGTTGGACTAGATGACCTTCGGAGGTCCCTTCCAGCCCTGGCCATTCTGTGATTCTGTGACTATTCAACAGGAACTGGGCATAACCAATTCAAGAATTTTGCATCCTCAGGAGGTAGGAATTTCCCAGACTTTGTTAGTGTTCCTACTTAGACACAAAGAGCTAAACTTCAGTGAAGAATAATGCTGATTGGTCTGGAAGTAGCTCTGCTAAGTGGAACCGGGAGTTGGAACATGCGCGTGTACCACGTGAGAAAAATCTGCTGCCCAAAATACCCCACTGCGGTGGGAGTCAAACTGCTCACTGCACTGACCAGCACTTGGCTGCTGGCGTCTGAGCCACTAATCTCTTGTGCCATCATCTAAGGAATGGTGGTGCAAATGTTAAATAGATGTTGAGTATCGTTCTTTTCTGTGTGCGCTTCAGGAAATGCAGATCTTAAAGAATTGAGCTATAATGGGATTAGTTCTGCAAGATGCTAATCAATTCCCACTGGCTTCAGATGATCCAAACTTAGAAGCTAATGCCTTTAGAAACTACTTTTTAAGAAGAATGAAAAGTTTCACTGGCAACTTCATGCAGATACTGCCAATCCCTTAAAATGGCTATTTACAAATAAACAGAACATGCTGGTATGCTCTGGATCCAAACTACAGAGGCTGGAGATGTGCTCTCTGCCCAGTGAATAATGAATTGCTCAGTGCAGTGTTCTGTGCCAGCCAAACAGCACCAGACTGTATTGACCAGTTTGGCTTGTGACTTGGCTGGTCACGGAAACATTATCTCGCTGTTCTCTGCGTTGGTATTGTTAGGAAATCGAGTTCAGCCTCTCCCAATGTGATAACAAGTTCTTAACATTGTTTTCAAGTGCAAATGGTCTTTTAGAAAATATGTGCTTATCAGTGCTTTATCTGATAATGTTTATTAACAAATATGATAGACTTGAAATTCGGTCCTGGAATATGGGAGGTTTTAGTCTTTTGATGCCATGGTGGTGAAATTAGTGATGTCCTTCAGAAACAAGGCGTTCCCTGATTTCAATTCAAAATGCTGTAAACTTAAGAGATGTTTATCAGGATATAGCAGCTGATACACAGTTGGCTCTGTGTGTGTTTATTCCTATAATTTCCTATGAAGATTGCAAAACACTTTTGAATGTTTAGTAAATGAAATGTTATTACATAGATGCTAAAAAATCATCTCAATAAGGTGAAATGCCACGAGTTCCAGAGCCTTCAAAACTTAATCACTCTTGGTAGTGATGGCCTTGGCTGATTCTGAAATGCTGAGTCCTAACTTTCTAGGAAAGATGATTTAACAAATCCCTTTTGGGTTTGAAACTATAAATAACTGCTACAGAAGATGGAGGTATGGAGGAATTTACACAGTGCATGAATCCTGGCTATTTTCTTTCAGCACAAACTGCCCATTGAGCACCATTAGCCACCGGCTTTCTCTCGGGTGCTACTTTCACTAGATGAACTGCTACATTCCACATCGGTGAAGAAACTCCGTTTGGGTGGAGATGGATATAGCCCATCTAGTACAAATTGAAAGGCTAAGGTACATATTAAAGAGAGTCTCTTCTTAGCTGTCAAGTTGTCGTTGGACAGTTTCCACTGTCTGTCCTGATTGTCCAGCTGCTGTCTACTCAGTGCTACGAAAGCCTGCTCAGCCACAGTCCAAAATGCACATTGCTTGCCTACAGGAACTCTAAGACGAATAATAACCTCAGAAAGGATAGATGAGGGAAAAACACTGACATCTCTTCCTCTGTAAAATAAGCTGATTCAGTCTGTCAGTATGAAAAACAGCCTCTGGGATAAGAATATACTTGCAGCTGTCTTTGCAGTCATAGAAATTGAAGGGGGCGGGGGGGTTGTATCAGTGCTCTAAATAAGTTGCTGAACGCCCCATTTAAGATGGGGAGAAAGTGTTTCTGGAACTCGACCCTCTGATTAATGTTACCAGATACCAACTGTTTTCATGCCATGTGAGCTATCATTTGCTGGCTTTTTGTGGGGCTTGTCACAGCGATAGTTTGATACTGAATTTTAATTTATTTGAATGTATCTATCACTTAAGGGAGGCTCCCTCAGTCACCTTGTTCATGGATCTTAGGAGGCCATAGTGTGGTACTAGTCTGTTAAGGTTCCTTCACAAAATTTGCTAGTCAAAAGTTCTCAGTCCGCCTTAGATATTTCCATATTTTACATATAAAAGGTTTGTGTTTGTTTGTGTTTTTCTTTCTGAAATGTAATTGAGGTGAATCGTGAAAGCTGAGATTATATCCTCTGAACACACCGTAGGTACAAGGGTAGCTCTGAGAAGATATTTTTTTTGTGTATTAAGATTTAAAATGGCCTTAGTTTTATCACTCTCAGCTATGGGGCTTTTTTTTTTTTTTTTTAAATTATTATTAATATTATTCCAAAGCTGTATGGCAAGGTGAATTGCTGTGTTTTTCATGTGAATGGAGAACATTCATTTTAGTTAAATGACAGACCGATAGTGGAGAGGCAGCTGACACACGCTGTGTGCTTTGGTAACTCTTTTAACTGGGTTTTGTAATCTGTGGAAGGGCAGCAATTCACACGTAGAGCAATGCACTTGAAAAAAAAGTCTCCACCAACCTTCTCCAACCCACCGTTTGCTCAGTCTAAATCACCACCTCACGCTGCTGCTGACTCATGAACCAGGATCAGCTTGCGGGGTGAGTGATGGTTCATGCCTCGCTCTGCATGGGAAAGCATTAAGATGTCAATTTAGCAAAGTGTCATTTTTCACTACAGTGCTTGTTGCTCAGTCCTGGTTTGTGTATGGAGCATATTCACATTTCTGAATTTTCTTTCAGTGATTTAAGTGCCATTTCTGAGGGTTTTGAGGAGCGTGCTCATTGTAAGCAGCAGGCAGTAGCCCCCAGCTTTGCTTCAGCGGGCCAGCTGTGCACAGGCAGATGTTGCTCTGTACACACTGGCAGAATCAACTCAGCTCTTCAGTCAGTGGCAAGAAAATTTGCTCAAGCGTTGCTTTTACAGGGGGATGACTTTGGAGGAATGTGGTGGCGGAACAAAGCAGTGACTGCTTCGATTTTCTCTGCAGAGCTAGCAGTCCTTGGAGACAGAAGCCCTGCTCTGTTCCTTTTGTGGCAGCATCCTTGTACCTCTGGGGGTAGGGAGGGAGTGGATGTCCAGTACCTGGAACAGTTCTGTGAAGACCCTAGCACCATTAGTGCTGAGGAATGAGCATGTTCAGTGGTATTTATTCTGTAGTTAAATAGGCCAGTCTCATACACACAGACAGACAGATGTACTGGTGATTACATTAGCCTGCAGGCACACTTTGGCTTGAGATCATGTTAGATTTCAGAATAGAGGTTAAGAAAATGTGAGCTTTCTGTGCTTGGACAGATGGTCTTGGAAAGAGCTACGTTACTGCTGAATCCAAGGATGATTTGGTGATTTTTGCTTTTTATATCCTGTGCTGAACCAGTATTCTTTCAGGCTGCGAGAGAATAGTATCTGGGGGCTTATCACAGGTGGGACTAAACTTCCTCAGCTGTGTTCACATGGGGTGTAACTGCACATTCCCCAGAACCGCAGTGGTAACATTTAAAATCCCCGTACCGGCAGCCTAAAATTTGGTAAAGTTTTACGATCTCTGATTTGGAAACAAAGGGTGTCATAATTAAACCCCAATAACATGCACATTTGGGTGGAAAAATGAAATTGGAGAAACTGAAGTCCTTCCCTGCCTTTTGCCATATCTGCTTGACTACAAGTCTCTCCCAGAAATAAGGCTGTTTAATTCTGGTGTTATCTTCAGTGCTTATTTTGCCTCCAAGTTTCCCCCGTAGTTTTATTTCAGATTGTCCATCTCTATTGAAATACTGTAATACAAAGTTGTTCTAAGCCCAGGTTTTCAGTCTCATTGATTTGGGTTTTGATTATAAAGTCTACGGATCCTCTTGGTGATTTGAACATCTCTCACAGGGAGGCTCAGGCTTTTATGTAACAAACTTAGCATATAGCCTGCTAAATATTTTTATGCGCAGCATGGAGAAATGGGAAAATGCACCTCTCCTTATGGCTGGTGTGGATGAAGCTGATTCCCACATGCGTGGTTTGTAAAGCAATCTGAGATACGCAGGCTCATTAATATGAAATGCAGGTGTGTTAAAATGGCAGCTGGCCATTTTATCTCTCTGCTGCTCCGTGTTATTGCTTACATAATTAACTGTGAGATCCATTGTAAATTATGAAATTTTACAAGTAAGCAAAAGCTGAAGGCATAATGCATTGCTTCATTTTACTAGAAGTGGTGAGTTTTGTTTTATAATGATTCCTAGTTATACTAATAAATTGTCCCCAGTGTATTCCGTAAAGTAACCGCATTCTAATAAAACACCTCACTCTAGCGACTCCTATTATGTACTCTGTGAAAATGAAGGAGATAAAGTAATTGTTTGTGCTGCTGCTGAGGGTGTAATTAACAAGGTTTGACTGTAGCTGCTGTCAGAATTAGCATACTTCCCACGTAAAAATCCCTGTTAGCAGTGTTCTGATTCGTACTTCAGATGCATCCACAATTTGCAGTCGATCGAGATAGTGTAATACTTAAGAAGCACTCTGCCTTGCCTGAATTATGTTGAATCATGTGAGTACTTTGTTTAACTCCACTGCAAAGCATCCTCATAGCAAAACAAATCTTCAGCAGCAGGAGGAGTTTCCTTTTTGCAGGGCCTCGCTAGGGAATCACTGAATGTGCACGCAGTAGTCCCATCGGCTCCTTCCTTCCTTCTCCTTGGCACAGGCTGTAGATTTCCTACCGCCAAAACCTGCCTTATTTTAATGTGATAGTAAAGGT
This sequence comes from Todiramphus chloris collaris, assembly GCA_025345505.1. NCBI lineage: Eukaryota > Metazoa > Chordata > Aves > Coraciiformes > Alcedinidae > Todiramphus > Todiramphus chloris. The sequence continues at coordinate 2,723,121 of JANVCC010000040.1, forward strand.
TAGTAGAAGATGATGCATACGTTGCCAAAGTAAAACTGAAACAATAGAATTCAGGAAACAGTGCAAGTTCTGACATTTGAATACAAAGCAAATGGCATGATGAGGTGCGGGCTGCAAGCTAGAATCTGGTCTATTTTTAGACAGTTGAAGATGTTGTGAAAAGCTGCGATGTTTGTTCTAAGTGATAACTACAGCGATGCTGGCTGGCTGGTAGTCAGCTCACACGTGTGGAAATGAGGATGAAGAAGAGTGTGCAGTTAAAATATCTGAATTTTACAGTTCTGCATATTGCTTGTGGATTTTAGGTAGTGATGATTTTTGTCAGTGGTAGTAGACTCTAAAAGGGATCTGAACTGAATTTGCATTTGAAATCAAAGTCCTGGCAATGTGCTGTTGGGAAAAGTGGACAAAATGTACCCCACAAGACGTGCATTAGTAGAGTGGACGCATATTCCATAGCTGCCCTGACAGGGCCAAGGGAAGGAAGCAGTCTGCCAGTTGGCAGAGGGAACTCTGTCAGGAAGGTACAGCAGCAAGTGTTTGTGCAGAATGCAAAGACAGTCATGGAATGAAAACAGTGCTGGTCATTTAGGTTTCTGTTTGTGTTCAGGGTTGTTTTGTGGTGTGGACTTGAGACTTGTGTATGTCAGCAAATGGAGTTCTTTCTTTACCGGGGATTTGTGATTAATGGACATGATGAAGTTTGCGCTCCAAGATTGGTTTGTAATGAAGCTATTTGGTTGCTCTCTCTGGGTTTAATACCCCCAAATTGAACTTTCTGGCTGCTATCTCACCAGGTAATCTGTTAGCTCAGGTCCTTGCAGAGGAGAAGGGAGTCACTGGTGTTTGGGGTTTTTTTTTCTTGAGATCACAGCTGATCTCAAGGCTGACTCGGTGGTTGTCTCGTATCTGTGACCTCCTTTTTAGTCCATACACTTTGGAGCCTGCAGTAGATGCCCTTTTATCCCTGGGAATTAACAAATTAACTCTGGCAAACCGTCAGGCTGTGCCTCCGGAAGTTGTTTTCCTCTTTTTCAACCACAAACACTAAATTCCTTTTTCTGACAGTGTATAAAATACGTGGAAATCCTGGGATACTTCGCAGAAGTACTTCTCTGGGTTTTTTTTTCTCCCTGTCCTGAGCTCCCCGTCTCCTCGTCAGGTCGCTGGAGGAGCAGGGCACGGCTGGTTCGGTAGGTAAGGCTGCCACCTCGTGGGGTCCCGCAGCACAGCAGCCTGCCCTGCCCAGGGGACAGGGTGGCAGCGCTCCCGGAGACCCCAGCACTCAGCCTCCACAAGGCCTGGGGAAAGGCTCCACTTGGCTTCGTGGTCTTTCCGGATCCATTCGCAAGGGCGGCACACTGTCAGCACCGTTTATATTGCCGGTGCTGCTAAAACGATTAGAAAGAGCTCTTTTCATAGAATTTATTCCTCCTGGTTTGTAACACTTTCCCTCCTCTGAGCAGCTAAGCAGGCTGAAACTGTGAATACGGAGCCGTATTTCAGTGCCAAAGCACGAATCGATGGGACTTGGGCTCTTCAGTGGTTTGAGATCCCAGGTGTCACTGGCCGTTATCCCACACAGCCACTGCTGCCGTGGGGCACGCACCTGGAGAGTGTCTTCATGGGAAGCACTCCTGACTACGATGGGTGTCCTCTCGGTGGCACACAACTGCCGTTGCTTGAAGGACAAAATGACAGCAGGCATGTCATGTTTCCTAAATGCTGCTGGAGCTGCCTGCCCACGCACCAGCAGGTAAGCTGGCTGTGAACGCTCATTGCGCGGGCACGGCGACTGCAGTAGCACCACGCCAAGAGGTGCCCCTTGCGCCAGCAGAGACAAGCAATGGCTCCCTGCCTTCAGCCCAGCTCCTCTATCAGTAACCTGCCTTCTGGCCACGCACCTTGCACTAAACCCTAACTAACGCTGGGCAAAAGCAGCCTGCAGAGCGCGTTGCTACTGTACGTGTCTGTGAGACTGCGGTGCTGCAAGACCTGCTCCCAGCCTGCACAAAGCTCCTTGTCATTTCCTCCTCAGAAAAAAAAAAAACCTTCTTTCTTCCTTTTTCACGGGACGATGGGGAGGGGGCGGGGGGGGGCAGGAAGGGGTGCTCTGCAGGTGCCCCTCCCGCCCCGAGGACGGGGCCGCTGCCGCCGCTCGCTGCGGTGCGCGGTGACCGCACCCGCCCCGCGTCCCCTCAGCGCCCGGCGCGGCCTCTCCGCGTCCAGCCCCGCACGGATGGAACGTGGCCGCAGCCCGGGGAGGCCGGGCGTGCAGTTCGTTTATGTCAACTCCTTCGGCTCCCACCGCTGCGGCTCCATCATCCGCTACGGCAGGGGCAGGGGCAGCCGACGGGCCGAGGCGGGCCGGGCCGGGTCCTCGTTTTCCCAGCCGAGCTCCACAGGGGTGGCCGAGAGGCAGAGGGCCGCCCCGGATCCGGGCGACGAGGCCAGCCCAGGGCCGGCCGCCGCCGGAGGCAGGGTGCAGGCGGCGGGAAGCGGTGCAGCGGTGAGGCCCGGCCGCCGGCACGGTGCGTGTGGCTGAGCGCGGGGAGCGCTGTGCCCCGGGCACCCGGGAGCGCGGGGCTAAGGCCCCGCCACGTCTCCCTCTTCTGGGGGGAGACCACGGCGGTCATGAAACGGCCCTCGCTGGGGACGGAGCCCTCTCTCAGACTGTGCACTGAGGGTGGCACAGAATCGCTGAGTGGTGGGTGTTGGAAGGGACCTCTGGAGATGTCTCAGCCCACACCCCTGCCAAAGCAGGGTCACTGAGAGCAAGGGTGCAGGATGGCATCCAGGTGGGTTTGGAATCTCTCCCGAGAAGGAGACTCCACAACCTCTCTGGGCAGCCTGGGCTCCATCACCCTCACAGTAAAGAAGGTTTTCCTTATGTTTACGTGGAACTTCCAGTGTTCCGGTTTGTGCCCATTGCCCCTTGTCCTGTCGCTGGGCGCCACTGGGAAGAGACTGGCTCCATCCTCTTGACACCCACTCTTTAGGTTTTTATAAGCATTGACAGAGCTCCTCTCAAGTCTCAGGCACAAGTGTGCAATGTGCCCAATACAGCCAATCAGGCTGGGTGTTCAGACAGGTGGAACGTGGTTTTAAACTTATGTGAGTGGAAAAGTTAATACTTTTGCCCCAAACTCTTACCCCACTGAGCCGCAGCAGCTGGCTGTAAGGTGAGGTGGCTGCCTGCAGTGCAGCCTTCCCTGTCCTTCCCTGTGACAGCGGTGAGGCCAAAACTAAGCTATGACCAGCAGGGCTGCTTTGTTACACACGGAACTTCTGAGTCCTTCCTGCCTCTTCTCTGCACATTGCTGCAGAACCAGAGACCCGCTGTGCTGCTGGCTCCCTTGTTGCTGCTACAGCTCAAGGATGTTTCTTCATTTTCTTTCTTTGCGGTGCGGACCAAAGAAAGTTGGGATGGGCGTGGGTGTGGGTGCCCTTTTTTATAAAAGCAAACAAAATACAAAGATTAGGCAGTTTTCCACTGGTTATGATCTGTTATGAAAGATAGCTCTGTGCACAGGATGAAACAGAGTGGCAATGGCGAATGTGACCTGGCGTCTGGAGAAGCCAGGGTGTGAGTAAGAAATGATGAGTGACAGAGATAGGGTGGTCCTGAATTTCACTAACTTGTTGCTCTTGAGATGCTTTCATTTTCTTGTATTTTTTTTCCTTCTCCTAAAAGCCATTTTTCCAAAGATGACAAAGTGAAAAGTTACATTAGTCTGTAATGAAAAGCACTGGTTCTGTCTGTCAGCTCCAGGGAAAGTCACTGTCCTCACCCTGCTGCGAACTCACCTGAATCCTTCCTCCTTGTGGCTATGTGTGTCTTGAGTCCATGAGATTAACCTGCCCTTCCTGCTTCTGGTTTTTAGTGCTAGCAGAGGTGATTTCTTTGGTTTCTTGCCTCAATCTACTCACCTCCTCTTGGAGCTCTGGCATAAATGTAGTAACTGCCGTAGCAAGGGGAAAAAAAGGAATGAAAAGCTAGTTTGTATTGTCCAGAAGCATGTTGTCTTAATTTTGGTTACTGTACTGTTTTGAAATCTGTTTTGTGGTGTGGAGTTTGAGAGACACCCACTTCCCCCATGGTTATGCTGGAGAAAATAAGGAATGTGATAGCACAGTGTAAGGACTGATACCCTGTAACCTGCTGGGACCAGAAATAGGTATCCCTCTGGAAGATCTACAGCTTTCTTGGGAGTACGTTGTAAACACTTTGAATATGCTTTCTAAACTCTCTTCCTAGGTGACCTTCAAGAGGCTAAGGCTAGCGTTTTTGACTTTCCCTTCCCTTCAAGAAACGCTGATAAAGTAATTAAACGAAAGAGGCAAAAGGTATAAAATGTGGGAGCTGAATTAGCTGTCTTTGCATTGGAGAAAATTGCTTCCTGCTTGTTCTGTGTTTGTCTATGGGAGAGCACGAGGGAGATTCAATTGGTAGCCTGATACTGAAAACCTCACTTACAGAAAAGAAAAATGGTATTATTTTCCCTCTCTGAAGGCGTAAAAAATCTGGCTCTCATTCAATAAAGCACTTAAGTCTGTGCTTACCTTGAAAAAATGAGAGTGTGCTGTTGACTTAAAGCCTGTACTGAAATGCTTTTCTGGATTTGGGCCAAGGTGTTGTACACCTTGCTGGGTCAAACCCAGTGGGGAGAAGCTCTGCAGCTCCTCTTCCTGCTCTTGCTTTTTAATCAAATAAATTCCATGGGTGACAAAAAAGCGAAGGCAAGAATCAGAGGTATTAAGACCACACTAGTAGCAATACAAAATGACTTTCTGTTTCACAAATGTATTTCTGTTCCTGTTCAGTAGTTTCACAAATGCTTGAAATTTTAAAAGGCACATTTATTAAAACAGTAACTCGTTATGAGTTTTTGTAATGTGTGAAGTACAAATAATCAGGTGACTATAATACAGTAATGTCACAGATACTTGATTTAAAACCAGCAAAATACTACTGACTCCAGAGGAACAGCTAATAACATACCATAATGTCGCTCTTCTGGTACGTTAAATAGTTTTCCAAAAGAATGGGGAATATGTAGCATGTTATAGCAATAAATGTCCATGAGAAAGGAATTCTCTTTAGATTTAAACTAGTTTCACAGATGGGGTCCAGCAAAAGTCATAACGTTAGCACATTAACAGCCATTTATATTTGTTAGGCTGCCTCTTGGTCTGAATGCCTTTGTCAACAGCTCCAATTTTACATTTTCAATGCACAAGTTTGAAATGTGTTGCCTACTATAGGCAGAGCTTTATGCCTCTAATATAAAGGTCATCAATGTCTATAAAGCAGATTAATATGGATTTGAGATAAAATAGTCAAGGCATTGCTGTTCTGGAATCTGAGCCATGGGGTCTGCGTAATGCTGCTGTTGAGGGATTACATGGGAAAATTTTTGCTCCTGGAAAAAGAAGCAATCTTGTTTTTACCCCCATTTTGGATGACTTTGAAGAGAGTTTAATGGCTCTACACACATTTTCATAAAGCTCTTCTTATCAAGAAGGGCACTTCACAAGTCCTGGATAAACAAGAGTTCTGGGCAAGAAAGGAAGATATCTCATGTGGAAAATTGTTCAGTAATTTATGGTTTCTGACTTTTAAATGGAGTTGATTCTTCCAGTATATCCCACATATGTATTCCTCTTTCACATCTCTCCCTTCCCAATACTCAACAAAAAATGGCTGGACTTGATAGTCATGTAGGAGAAATCAAAGTTCTGCCTTACAGATGTTTTAATGCAAGGGGTTTTTATGCTTCGCTGAGAATTTTATCTTTCAGTCCGAAGTCTGGCGTAAGGTCTGGAAAGTAATTTCAAAAATGCTTGAAGAAAATAAGAAGTTCAGAAGTCGACTCTTGACTTGCAGTCAGCTTAATGGAGAAGGTAAGCAATGAACTGGTAATGTTTTATTTTACTAGAGAAAACCTATTATTAAAGCAAGTGCTTTGATTTAAGATCCCTAGGTTTAAGGTCCATTCAGCTGTTTGTTTTGGGTAGTAGGTTTTACAACTCACAAATTATGGAATTCATTGCATACTTTAGACACTTCTAGCCACATTTGAAAAAACCTTGTGTTTCATGGAGGGTCTTATGTGTATTAATTTGGAGGAAGGACAGCAGAAGTGTTTGCTGCAGGGTAACATTAAGACATGAACATAAAATATCTGCAAGTTTTTCTGAACGTGTGAAATAGGTTATTAAATAGATTGGTCTAAGTCAGTGCTTGTATGAATAACAATTCATTTTTTCACAAAGGAGTGTAGTGGTTGGTTTCATACAGACAATAAATAAATTCATGCTCCCCAAAGGTAGCTGTAACACAATTTAACATAACCATCAAACATTTTCTCACACTGTGCCCTGAATACAGCTATTTCATTAGTGGAAGATGACTCAGGAATTAAAACTGGTGCAATGCATTGAGGCAACTTCAGTTAGAAACATTGTAGTTGCTGCACAATTTAAGATAATGAAGTGTATGCTTATGAATGTAACTGGAATTTCTGGCCTCACAGTCTAATGACTTTTTAGGTAAAAGAATATACTAATCCATGAAGAGATACAAGTTAAAAAGTGGCATATTCACCCACAGTGCTTCTGCTTAGCTTACATTTGTGTTGATGGAAGTTCTCCACATGTAGAATCATAGAATGGTTTGGGTTGGAAGGGACCTTAAAGATCATCTAGTTCCATCTCCCCTGCCATGGGCAGGGACACTTTCCACTAGACCAGGCTGCTCAGAGCCCCATCCAGCCTGGCCTTGAACACTTCCAGGCATGGGCCATCCACACCCTCTCTGGACAACCTGTTCCAGTGCCTCACCACGGTGTAGGCATCTTAGGGTATACACCAAAATGTATGCTCATTGTTGCTAGTACCTTTTTTTTGTAAAATGTTGCATTTTGCATATGGATTAGATTTCCACATATGTGACAAGAAAATACTCCCTCAAAATTTTTCTTCATAAGAACAAAAGAGATACAATTCTGGTTCAAAACAGAAATGTGTCTACCCCAGTGAATGGCCCCGGTGACCTACACTGGGTGTTGTTAACACTGCACCTAACTCATGCCTGTAGAAGTGAGTACCTGTGATCCAGAAGAATTCCACAGGGTTGGGCATGGGTACCCTTCCTCCTGAACTTATCCATTCCTGCCAGCCAGGGCGGGTTGGTGGAGGAAGGGGTTCTTTCAGTCAGTAGTGTCTTAGGATATTCGCTGCTGTAACACCCATTGCAGAAGCCATTGCAACACTGTGCTGCTCTATCTAACCTAAAGGATTTCACCTAGCAGCTTTCACATACTTTCTCCTACATCTTACATCATTGCAGAAGGTTTTGCGAACAGCTATTAATGTATATGTATAATAATGAAGAAAAAAAAAAAAAAGTCTTCTAGGATTTATTTTTGCTTGCTTTCAAGAAAAAGTTGAACAAGAGACGAGGAAAAAGGAGTAGTAATCTTTACAAGGTAATTGCCTCCAAAATTTCAAATTATTGTAAAAAGCCCAAAACGATCTGAGTGGATTTACTATCTTAACAGAGCAGCTGCTAATCTGCTTTTCTGTTTGTTATGGATAGATATGCACTGTGCTGCTTTGTCAGGCTTATATTTAGAGACAGGGCCTGTTTTCAGACAGTCATTTATTTTTTTCATCTGGAAAGAGAGTGTTATCTTTATATATAATTTCCAGTAACTTAAAAAAAATACCTCAACCCAATCAACTGACCACCCCACACACACACGCTCTATCCTTAATTGTAATTGTACCTCATTTTTCAGGAGCTTTAATTGACAATCTACTATTAAGCTCTATTTAGGTGAAAATCATTAATTGTAATACCTTCTTCCTAATTAGCAGATTTTACACAACATCAAATCAAGGAGATAAGTCTCCTATTGATCTGAATTTTTCATTAAACAAGAAGCAAATGGAATAATTCTAGCAGACATTTAGATATGGATCAACAAATTTGAATAAACTGGGTTCATTTTTATCTTTTGCTTGTTTGTTTACTAGATTATGTAACCAGAAAATTAATGCTGCATTTTATTGCCTCTATAAATAGCTTTCTTATGAGAACAAAAATCTACTTGAATTCTAATGTTACCTATTTACTCCTTGGAATGCTGCAATTGAGATGACTGAAAATGATGATGTGCCTCATAATATTTTCCCACAGGGAATGACATGAACCAAAGCTCACAGAATGAGGCCTCCTACCTGGACAGAGTATGTATGAAGCCTGTTAGTTGCCAAGCGAACATAAATGCTGAAATATATATTTAAAAAATCGTATTAAAAAGACAGACTGATATTGTTTAATGTTATTAATAAGTACTGGTTGTATACTTCAGTATTACTGATATTGGGCTCAGAATATTCCAGATTTCAGTTATGTTTGGGAAGCAGAATAGCTCTGTCCTCAGCAGGAAGGGCTGTGTGCATTGTCAAGGCTAAGAGGTGGATTATGCTGTTTTACTGATCTAAATCCTTCCGTAATGGTCTAAATTGAAACTGAGGAATCTGAATAGAGTCTTTGTTTGTCACATTTTACATCTCGCTTTTTCTAAATTAAAAGGAAAGTGCCGCTTCATTTCTGTCATCTTTTTTTTCTCTAGGAGGAGTCTGTCTTTGGATGGGTATAGCAAGAAAATTAAAGAAGATTCAGTCCAGAAGGAAACAGTCAAAGTTTCTATTTTGATCTAGTTCTTAGTGAAGTCAGTGGCAAGACTGCAAATAATTTCAGTGAACACAGGTTCTCTGTTGTTTGTTTGGCATATGTGCTTCCACTGTTTAAGAGGTTTATTTTTACAGTGGCTTAAACAGCTCTGTTAGGAGAGATTTATTTCAAGTCATTAAGTCTAGTGTTTCACTCAGCTATTAGTTTTCAAAAGCTTTTAAATGAGCATAATATTGTGACAGTTTGCTTGTGAAAGAATAGATACACATTTAGCGTTGACTGTATTTATATCTTTTTTTTTTTGTAGCTTGTCAGAATCAGAAACAAACACAAATTCAGTAAGGCAGAACTCTATGCAGGATACAAAGAAGCACTTTTTTTTCTTACTGATTTGAATAAATTTGACTTTATTATATTAAAATAATACACAATTACCCTTCTGTTCATTCATCCATTTATACATGAATCTCAGCAAGTATTTTGAGTATGAAACCAGGTGAATGCTTTCTGTCTTGCCGTTCATTGTGAAGCACGTAATGATATCATCAGAATCAGAAGGTATTGTTTACTTGGATGACTTCAGAAACATGATATAATTTTCTTCTGTTCTGGGGTTTCATACTTGAACTCTTGATTGACTGTTAAACCCTTTTCAGCTAAGAAATTGTGTAAATGGAACATGACGACTCCATAAAAATAGTATGTATGTGGATTTCATCTCTGTAGGTAAAACAGTCACCTGTCACAATTAGATGTCCTTGCTTTCAATAAAAGGATTGTTTTCTCATTGCATAATGTCTTATTGTTTGCAGATACAATGACTGGAATGTCAGAGCGTTGAGCTTTAATAACATGCTAGTGGCTGTGTCATTAAGCAGCAAAGCATTTGGGAAGGTTTCATCTCTGTTTTGTTAATAGTAAAGCTGCAAGTATATAGCTGGAATGTGCCTTTTTGATGACAGCTCTGCTGTCAAGGTTCTTTTCTGATTTGTGGTTGAGTAATATTCTGATTTTACTTAAAATAGATGACATTTCAACTTGGAAAAGGAAGTGAGAAGGAAAAGTATTCAATCAAGATGTGATCTCTTTTCTGGCAGAGCAAAAATGTCATTGTTCTTTGGTATTTTCAGAATACATGTTTGGAGTCACACATCTTTCTATGTTTTGTTGTTGTTTGTGTGCTAAAGGAGATGATCTCCCTCTTCTCACAGTTCTATCAATGAAATCAATGTTTACATGGAGAGTATTTAGTTTATAAGGCTGGACTGTAAACTGTAGAGTTGTCGCTCTAATATTTTTGTGTAAACTACAGCTGCAGTTGGTACCTTTACTGGCACAGACTTAAGGGGCCCTGGCAAACCAAGCTTTTCTTCCAGGTGTGTAATTGCTACTTTTACAGGATAGATGAGATTCATTAATCTGAATCTCTGAACGAAATCAAGTCAGTGCATTAAGATTCTTTGGATAAATATAGACCTTTGTGCCACTAGGCTAAATAATTTTAAAAGGAAGAAATTATAAAAGATAAACATTACCCTAGATCATCCCTATCTATATACCTCTTACAATCTGAAAAGTCTGTACAGCTTGCCAGTAGCTGCCAGGGCTGTCTGATAGTGTTGTACCTGCTTGCTGCAGCCACTTCATGTGTGTGAACAGCCAGAAGGTGCGAGGGAAGACTCGGGCCCTGCAAACCAGGTTTGATCTATTGTTGGTACACATGTGGGAACGGAGGAGTGTCAGGGACAGTGAGATGTGGTAGTCTAGCCACCGCATTGCCCAGCTTCAGTGGCTTTGCTGGATTTTGTGGGGATTCAGAGCAGCCTGGCCTTATGTGCTTGTGCTGCTCTCTTTTCATTCGGGTATGACTTGAGGGGAGGGTCTATGTAGCATCGGCCTTGCCATATGGTTTTCTACTTGCTAACATTCTGCTAATCAAGAGCAAGAAGTAACTACTGCCTCTGTATTAATCCTAGCAAATCCATCTACTTGTCTACTTGTGTTAGCCCTTGTCCATCATGCCTCTGTTCTGCTTTAGCCTCACTTCCAGCTTACTCCAGAATGTAGTTGGTGTCCAGAGTGGAGGCTGGTGAGCAGCAGGGCTTTCTCAGCCCGCAGTGTGTATGAAACCACAAGAGCCAGCAAACCCATCCCCAGAAACCTTCTGGTGGTGATGATATAATTAATTGGTTAGGATCTACTGATAGGAAAGAACTTTCAGTTGGCAGTACTTTGGAAGGGCTCTTACATTCCAGATCACTTTGGGAGAACAGCTAATGCAGTGGGGCAAAAAGACATGTGCTGATTCAGGTTCAATTGCCAACTCTTTGAATGATCAAGTCTGGCTTTGTGCTGTAGTGACCACATTCCAAAGGTACTGTTGTGAACAAGGGTAGTCAGAGCAGTTAAACTGCTGAAAAACAGTCTGGAGAAGAACCTAGTTCAAGATACACAAACAAGATCAGCTGAAACATACACCAGCACCATCCATTCAGACCTCTGTAGTAATGTTTTCTGTTGTTGGTTTTTTAATTGTTATTATTTACTTTATTCATATGACCATTTAAGTGTAAACCACAAAAGACAAAGTAATTGTAGTGTTGCAATAAAATATGCTTATATGGCCCATGTAAGTAACGTGTTCAACAAGAAAAAAAAGGGTTGGTTTATATGGGAAAAACTTTATTTAAAACCACTTTGTTAAAAGGAAACAGAAATAAATAAGGGAACCTAAGGGCTCTAAATCATACTCAGAAAAAACCCTGATCTTCTCTGAACTCCTGAATCATCACTGCAGAAGCAAAAACAAGTGTCATGCGGTTCCTGGGAAGCAGTGTTGTTCTTTCACATTCTTCAAGATGCTTATCAGTTACCTGAAGTTTTTAATAACAAATCTCAATTGGAGTGTGAACTGAAGCAGATGTGCAAATACAGAGGTCATGCTTTTTCTTTGCTTTGCCTTGTTCTCAGTACATAATTTGTCTTTCTATGCAGAACAACAGCTCTAGCTTATTCTAGATGATCAAATTTTTTTTCATCTGAACCCTGTGAAGAGTTGCTAAGAGATGTGAGGAGGTACCTTGCAGTACAGAGGTGGGAGGGAGCAGCCAGGACACACAGAGTACTGAAGGCATTGTTGCTGAATTCTTGTTATCCTTAAGTAATAGTGTCAGCCACTTGTCTCAAGATCTTAAACTTGGTCTGAATAAGCATCCTTTTGTACTGTGTTTCATAAATGCGAATGCCTCTGTACGGAGGTGAGCAGTGGAGAGTAAGGCCTTTTGTTTTTTACATTACGATTCCATGCAGTTAGAGGATTATTGGCAAGCCAAAGTTTAGCTGCAAATAGCACATCTGCTAGGCCTGAGTATTTTGATTGAAGTTATCCCATTTGGTGAGTTCTTGCCAAACTGTGCTCCTGTGGTTCCTAGCGCACTTCTTGGCAGGCCAGCCCAGGCGATGTACCCTCCTCTGTCTCAGAGCAGCCTATGCAGGGGCACCAAGGACTGTCCAGGGCTTGGGGGCTTGAAACTCCAGCTAGGGGTCTTGGGCTACCACTGCCAACCTACTTTAAAGCTAAAAGCAATAAAGTCCCGGGAGCTTGAACTCCACTTTTGGTTTCCATGCCTGGAAGCACTAAGAGGCTTGGCTGAAGCAGGACTGCCAGAGCTCCTGGGCTCCCTGACAGGGGACTGTGACTTTGGGCAGGCTTCCCAGGGTAGTCCTCAGCATCAAGGCTGCACTGAAGCCAGAGGGTCTTGGGAGCTCCCACAGCTACTGTGTGGAGCTGGTGGTTGCAGATGCTGTTGCTATTGTCAAAGACTATGTCACTGATAAGCTGCAGACTTGGGAATTGTGTTTTGGAGCTGTTTTGATGTTTCTGAAGTGACCTTTCTGGGAATTTTGAGTTTGTGGGTATTTTCAAAAGAGTTTGTTTCCTGCTTGATTTGGACCAAAGCCACCAATTCAGATAAAACCTAGTTTCCTGCAAACTGGAGGCTTGACTTGCCAGGCAGCTCTTCTGCTTGTGCCCCAGCTGCTCTGGTGTTGTGATGAATCAGATGCCTCTGCCCTAACAACAGAGGTTCTGCAGTCCCGTGGCCTGTGAGGTTATCATAACTTGCCCATTACAACATGATCAGTCACCAAGGTTAATAATATTTCATTGCTGATTCCTTCCGTGAAAAGATTTCTGCTCTTAAGCAAAACTTGAGGACAGGATGTGGAGTTTCTAACATGGTCAGATTCCAGGGAAATATGAGGTGACCTTTGTCTTCACTGAATATTTACATCCAGCAAATGTCTTTGTCTTTAGGGCCTTCTCTGGTAGTCAATGTTCATGTTTTAACCTCAAAGCTTCTAATACAATTTTGCATGGACTCTGACTAAAGAACAGCTTTCAGCAGGCAGTTCAATTCTGTGGGGTTTTTTTGGGCAGTGACTGAAAGCAAATTTTGGGCATATGTGACATTTTATGTGTGCAGTAGGTTCTTATACAGAAAACTAAACAGAGTGCAACTTTGATTTATAGCTCTTGTAAATAATTCTTAGTGACATGGGCAGGTTTGTATCTTATGTGTATTTTCATTGCATAAGCAGTTATATAACTATGATGATAGGAATTTGCATTAAAAAAAACCCAAGCAGACATATTTTGATGAGTTTAACATTATAGGCTTTCCAGCAAACTGAAGTAGCAGGGGAACCTGTTGCTTAAATGTAAGTTTACTTTATTAGGAAAAGAGCACAAATTTATTGAAGTATATTAAGGCCACGGAAAACTTTAATAAATATTCTCAGGAAGCTGCTCACTTGTTAGTGACAGCATCACGGCCATCTGATCTGATGCAGAAAACCTCATGTTTGAAAGTTTCTGCCTGCCTTGTCATTAGTGAATATCAATGTGTGTAGCTGCGGTTTCACTTTTGTTAGAAGCAGAAGCTACTGAGGCCCCTAAGGCAGAAGGGAGTGTGCCTCCATCCAGAGTGAGGCTGAATACCCCTGGAAGATGCTGAGAACTTTCACCTCCCATTGACTGTGGCACCTCTTATAATGGGCTATAGCGTGCCTTCTGTGCTGTATGCATGGAGCAGATTAATGAGAGGATCTCTTCTTTCTCTGCATTGTGAACCCACATGTGTGGCTCATCTGAGTGGTTCAGCTGCACTGCGGATGTTGCTGGGCTGCTTGTGAACATGTCTGATTCGTGTCGTCTCCCAGAGATCATGACAAGAAGACGTTCATGCTGTGAATGTGTGAAATTTATTGCACACCTGGCCTTCCTGCATAGACAAGGAATAGAGGCAGATTACGAGAGCTGTGCAGGAAGGTTCACTAAGCCACTGACAAATGCTCCTTCTCTTCCAGGATCTTTGTCATCTCTTGTATTTTTAAATGAATTATAAATTAATGTGTCCTTTTTCTTTTTTTTTTTCCCCCTGTTCTGCTGTATGCTTATGTTCTTGTTCCGAATGTGCGTGTGACAGGAAGTCAGCAGTGCTGATGTAACTAGAATGGATGATCTCCTTCGCAGCAATGACTGCAAGTAGTTAACCCCGACTTGAAAGGTACATGATCACTTTTACACTCCTGGTACTTTAAATTCCTTCAGCTACAAAGAGGGTAAAAATTCTTGACGATGGTGCTACTTTGTAGAGTGATCTCCCAAGGTAAAGAACATAAATGCCCTCCTCACTTGACTCTGATATCCTAGACTGTTTGGAGCACGGGCAGGGAACAGGGGCTTGTCCTTTTATAACCTCTGTAGGTCGGCAGTTCCTTCACGCAAGCATTTTAGTAGTAATAGTCCCACACTTTGGGTTTAGGCTGAGGTTGTGGTGAGATTCCTTCCCATGTTGATGTGTTCTGCCTACATGGATCAGGGCTGAGTTTCGCTTAAATTGCCTCTTGAACTTCTGTACTGGTTTTCATTGTTGTGTTAGACTAATTTTGAAATGAATTAACATGAATGTTTGAGAAACAAATGTGGTTTCTTGGTAGAAGAGCCTGAGGTGGATGTTATTCCTAGGATTGCCCTACCTTGACTACTGTGACTGGTCTGACTTCCTGAGACTTTGTCCTCACTTTCCGCCTTCACGTTTTGTAGTTTCTCTTCTTCAAAATTCCTACTGCCCGTCCACATTTTTTCAAATACTTTCACTGAAAGCCTGATCCCAGTTTTTCAATATATGAAAATAGCTAAAAATAATGTTTTTTATAATAATGAGCAAGACACTATAAGGAAAAATGTGTGGTGTGCAGGAAATGTATTTTATGAAGAGAGACAATAAGCATAAGCATTTCGTTGATCAAAGAGCAAGTAAGTAAAATAATATTCATAAACATTGAAGAGAAGCTGATTTATATGTTCAGGCTTGAAGTAGGTAGAGAGTGAACTACTCTGTGACTGGCATTTTGTTTACAAGTTGCAGAATTTACAATACAGTGAAATACAAGCCCCATTACAAATATTATTCCTCTTAACAGCAGCCAGTAATCTTCAGTATAAACTGATAATGAAAACAGTAATTCTGCTCTGATTTGTTTAACTGCAAATAGAAAACAATATATTGTGTGAGACTTATTAAAAGACTAAAAAGAGGCATACATTTTTGTTGACAGAAGAAATATATTGCTTATTTCTCTGGAGTTTCACGTTGCTCATATTGCTGTTCTGTCTTATTGCCCATCACTGAAATGCTCAGTGTGGAAATGTCAGCCTCTGTATTTGCTCCATAAGAAAACCTGTACGTTACTCCTTGATTTCCCATAGTCAGCTGGGTTTGCTTTAAAGTTGACCCTAGAGAATGCTCACTTTTAGGGTTTTGCTGGCAACTTTAGGCATCTATATTTTCCATAAAGCCTCCTGCTACACAAATTTACTCCTGGTAGTTTGTCTGTTTGTGAAAGAGGCAGTTTGCAAAGAGGTATTTTCAAACTGGAAATGGGGCACTGGCCTGATGTAGTTACAAGGCTAGTTCAGTCTCATGGAGGAAATGGCAGTTACTGGATGTAATGCCAAGGAGGGCTTTGAAAGCTTCGGTATCTGTCTGCACATCTCCCTCCACCACACTGTCACAATTCTCAGATGGTGCCACTGAAAGACATTGCTTGAAATGTGCTTCTACCCTGAAAAGTCATTCAAAAGTAAAATCAGCATCTGCTCACTTATCACAGGTTCTTGCAGCTAGTACTCAGAACTAAACGTCTTCTAGTGAAAAAGTGGCTCCAACTGCCATTGCTCGAGTGCTGTGAATGCTGGGCTGTGTTCTCTGGTTATACGGAGTATCTCCAGCAGAGTTTAGTTCTGTTCAGTTACCAGCTATATGAAAGGTATTTTACAGTGGTAGTAAAGCATAAGAAGGAATGGATTCACCTCTCTGCCCCTTAGCTATGTTACTCTGAAGACTGTTCAAGTATAACCAGCAAAAGTTAATATATTAAACTCTGTGGGCATATAAGTGTGTTTGTCAGTAGATATGCTGAGCAAGCAGAGAAAATTATTTGCAACCTTATTTTTCATTGTGTAACCAAACTTTCCATGGGCTTGCACAAGTGATTTTGGAGATTTAACATCAGTGTGTTTGTGAAGTGGTGCTTAAGACGTAACTCTTAAGTCAGAGGATCTGCCCAAGTGTCTGTACAGTAGTACTTTGGCTGGCAGGATATTCACTGCCAGTGCCGGTGTGCATGGAAATTATTTGGTTTTCGGATCACAGAACACATTTGCAAGCTATGACAGCCATCGTTTTGCTTTTCAACAAAGCACTCTCATGTCCCTTGGTAATTACCAGAGAGGGGTGGAAAACCACAGTGCCATTTCTGTGGAGTTACAAGGCAATGTTCCCTTGGCATTTTTAAATAGTGTTTCCTAGTCCTCAGTTGAAAATAGCCATTTTGCTGGCAATGGAGCTAGAGTAGTTCAAATGTATGCATTCAGTGGAAGAGAACTATAGAGTCTGTGAATCTCTTTGGATAGTCAGATCACTTCAGGTGATGTAATCTGTAATACATTGAAAGTTGGGGAGAGAGTTGCTGCAATCGCACTGTCTTGCTCGGAGCATGTGTCACGTGGGGAGAGGCTGACAGGATTGTTCAGCCTGGAGAAGGCTCAGGGGGCTCAGAATGAGCCTCTTCTCAGTTGTGCCCAGGGACAGAACAAGGGATTTTTGGATTTTCTTACAGCCTCCACATTTTGAAGGTCCTAATTATCATCCTGAGCCAGTGATATTGCGATGATATTCACCTCTGTGCAGAGGATGAGAGAAGGAGTTTGGAGGGTTTATAACTTGCTGTATATTTGCTCACGCCCTAGCCCAGATAGGCACTAATGGTTGATTGCTACAGTATTAAAACATTATGTTGTAGTAATTTGGTCAATAATCTTCAGTGAGTGTTTTTATGTGCTTCTTCAGACCTATAGTATGTAAGTCCTATACTTTCCCTCATCAGTGGGGTGCAACCTGCCAGCTTTCTTTGTAAGTATCTATTTCTGGTCTAGTCTGCAGCAACCTGGAGTTGTAGTTACAGTGAAAATCTTGTTGAGTCTTGAGCTGAACATGTCTGAGATGGATGGGATCTCAGGGGATCTCTGCTGCTGAGTTTAAGCAATCTTTCCTCGGTTTTCTGAATGTGAACTTGCAAAGCCTTATGATGTGATTGATTTCTTTGCAGGTGATTCTGAGAATGTCAAAGCTAGCTGCCAACCATTTTCTGACACTCTGAGTAAAAGTTATTCAAAGTTAAATTTTATGTGGTAGAACCTTATAAAAGCCAGAAAAAAACTCCATTGGATGAAATTTACTGTAGAAGTTTGGCCTTATACAGAAAATTCCAACCCAAGCATTAAAAACCAGTGAAGCCATCAGAAGCAGGCTCTTTAATGGAGCATGTCAAGTGATGGTAGTAGCAGGCAGTTGAACCTGCCCCACCTGCACTGATGGCCTCTCCAGCCGCACAAACGCTGCGCTGGGAATGAGCTCACACCAAGGCATCCAGCACTTTCGCTTTCTCTCCCAAAGTAGGGCTTTAAATGAATTTTCACAAGTGAGTTCTACAAGGCTTTATTATGGAAACAGTTCATGCCTTTTAGGAGTATATTTAGGTCTTGTAAAAGCTGCCAAGTTTCAAGCTCTGGAGGCGAATTCTATATTTATAAACAAATCAGGCTAGAGTCATCCCAAAGTACCCTCTGTTTCCAAGCAAAGTGCTTCTGCCCCGTCCTGCAGGGACGGGTGATCTCGGTGCCGCTGCTGGGTGGGAGTGCGGGCGCTGCCGGGTCAGCGGGGCCCTCCGTGCCAGCACTGCCCGGAGGACTGGTGATGTGTTGTTACCAAGGCTGGCTCCTGGCACCGGCCGGCAGCCGAGCAGGGCCACGTCCTGCTCCCCTCCAGCCGTTCCGGCATCTCTGCCAGAGAGCCGCGACTGACCTCGCGCACCGCCCTGCCAGGGACGCGCCGTGGCAATGCGGGACAAAGGGCGGGGGGCAGTGGGGTGCCCGCCTGGCGCGGCAGGGGCCCTCCCTGCGCCCGCCTTTGTGCCGCTGTCGCCGCTCGCACCTGGCCCGCTCCGGCCTGCGTGCCGCT
>JANVCC010000040.1:2741808-2941095 GCA_025345505.1 Todiramphus chloris collaris
GGGGGGGGGGTGTGTGCCTGTCGACCCCCCCTCCCCAGCATCCGCCCCCGGGGAGCTGCGAGGAGGGGACCCCCCAAGAACCCCAGGGCTTGGGGCTTGCAGGCGGGGGGGTTTCTGTACCCCCAGGGACTGACCGCAAAAAATAGGGGAGGGGGGGATCAGAAGCACCCCTGGGGCCGGCGGCAGACGCGCCCCGTCCCCGTGAACGCCCGCGGGCGGTCGGTCGGGCGGGCGGTGCTGACGCCGGCTGCGGTGCGGGTGCGTTGGGCTCACGGCGGGAGGGTCTGGGGGGCGTTCGTGGGGCGGCTGCCCAAGGCACGGGGCACGCTCGTGTGAAGCCAAGCGGTGCGGTGCGGGCAGAGCCCGGGTGTGCCAGCCCAGGTCAGCGGCGCGCCGAGTCAAACCGAGCAGGGGGAGGCAGAAATCCTTCTTCCCGCTACCCTTGTGACATTGAACATCTTGCTGGTTTTAGGTCTGGAAAGCAAGGTCCGAGAATGGTGAAGCTGGGGAGTAATTTGAGCGACAAGAACAGCAAACAACCATCCAACGAAGATGGTTTTCAGACAGTTCCTCTGATCACACCTTTGGAAGTAAATCACCTGCAGTTCCCAGCTCCGGAAAAGGTAAACCAAAATCGAGTGGTGCTCCTGCATGATTGTGCACACATACATGCCCCCTTGGTTTTCAGCTTTCTGGTGATTTACTGGTCTCTGATGACATGAGCTGTGGCATGGCGTTTATTCAATAAATAAAAACGGGTTATCTTTTCTCATGTTTTTATCTGTTTTAACATGGCGAATAAGCACGCAACCGTCCTCCAACCCCCTCCCTCCTCAAAAATGCCCCAAATATTTCTTTCTAAATACAGCTGGAAAAGGCTTAGTGTGTTTCTCTTGCAAGTGCTGGAGAAATTGAGAAGCGATTAACAATGTGTTATTATTAGTAAGACTAATTGCCTGCGTTGAGCGTAACGTGATAACTCTTCTGAAATAATCAGCTGTTTTAATTATCTCAGTTAAGATTGGGTTTTTTCTTCTCCATGGCTTTACAAAGCTTATTTGGGCATTGAGGGTGCTGATTTCTCTGGAGAGAGCAGCTGAGTTTCCCCGTGCACAGGGTGGTGGTGGAGCAATCCAGGACTCATTTCCCAGATTGGCTCCAGCCAGGGGACAGCTTTCTCCCCTGCCCACTCAACGCTCTCAGAACTGAATGCAGCACTAAAATGTCCAGAAATGTGCATTGGCAATTGGCTGCGGTTTGGTGGTTGGAGTTTTTTTTTAGATGCAGCGTGTACTAGGAAACCTTTTGTCTATATCGATGCAGTGATGATGCATATCAATATAACCTGGTGAGGACATGGCAAGACTGTAAAATCTGTATGCCCCAACAGTCCTTACAAAAAACAAAGCCTGTCTGCAATGTAGTTCCCAGATACCACAGAGATGGAGCCAGTTCACCCAGACAGAATGATTAGAGCTCACAGGATAATGGAATAATAGTAAAATTAACGGTGGTGACTATTGAACGTATATCCTGTTTTTACTGTAGTACAAAATTACTTTTTTCTAAATGCATTATAACATGATGATGGATGTGATAAATCTGTCTAGATATACAAACTGTGTTTATTTTGTGATAGCGTTGAGTCAACTGCCTTGACATACCGGGAACCAGAGCTGTGCCAGACAAAGGAGCTAGTTTCATTCTCCATGTGCCTCCTGGCAATCAAGAGCAACTTCGCTGCATTCAGGAGAATTACACTTCCATGAATTGTGAATGAAAGGCTAAACCAGCCCTTATGTATGACTCTATTAAATAAGATTAATCAAAATAATTCAGGCGGAGCAGTATGATTTATCATAAATGTCTGAAAAGCTCAGAGGAAACTACGGATGTGTAAAAGAAGCTCATTTGATGCTAGTACAAATGGCTGATTGAGATCATGCAGTGTCACATGATGTGAAATTCAAGTGACTCGTGTACCAGGTGGGACATGGATAACCTAACAAAAATCCTTCCAAGCTAATAAAGCGGTAATGAGCGTTCTCACGACCACCACGTTCCAATTGCCTGTTGAGGAGCAAATACTGGAGCGTATTGGTCTGGTGTGATTCCTTGCTGATTTTTCTGCTTAAACATGCCTATATCAATAACTCACGTGTCGTTAGGTTACGTTACCTTCATCAGCATACATTACTGTCAATGCATCTACTGACATCCGTGTTTTCCTTTGCTGGAAGAGTGGATGCTTCTCCAGGAGTGCAAAGCATGATTCAGAACTCATGGGAGTCAATGGTATTGATTTCTGCAGGCTGTGGCTCAGCTCCTGTGTGCAGTAGGCCTGGAGTGGCCTGGAGTTAAAGGCAACTGGAGGTCCATTCACAAGAAGGAGATGTTATATATGATAAAAGCAGAATAATTCACGATCTGTTTCCTTTGCTCTTTGTAGAACAGATCCTGTTGGGGTGAGTACACCCTAGGGCAGAGGGTCTGTTTGAAGTCCTGCTATTAAGGAGTTGAGCCTCAGGTGAAAAGCTTGGGCAAAGGTTAAGTGATAGGGGGAAATTCTAGCTTTGTATGTAGGAAAGCAAAGCCGCTGCTGTCTTGTTAGGCTGTGAGCCTGAGGAAGAGTAGATCTGGATTTCAAGTCTTTAGGAGTGTATTCTTACTTGGACTTGCCTTGCAGTCAGGAGGCAGGTTAAAAAACCACAACAGAACAACTAAAATAAATTTGATTCTTTTTTTTCCTATTGATTCCTAAAACGTTCCGGCAGTTGATTTTCAGCTTGGGAGAGTGAGAACATAAGCCAAGGTGCTTTCTGTGCCTCCTGGCATGGGCTGGTGCATAAATGACCAGAGCCAAACAATCTCTGGTGTTGTGCTCTGCGTGCAGGAGCTCCGAAGGGCTTCGCTCGCTGGATTTCTCACACGCAGACCCATTGCCGCTCACCTTTAGCCGCAGGGAGACGATGCTCCTGTCCCTGCTCCCTGCCTGCCCCGCTCCTGCTGCCGCTCCTCTCGCCTTCGCGCTGCACAATGACCTGCTGCGCCCTGGCGTTTGCCTCTAAGTGAAATACAGAGAAAAAAGGGAAAACCCCTGCTAAACAATCTCGTTTCTTGGCTTCTGTTCACTGTTAAGAGGGTATTTTCATTTAAGAAACTGTGAGCTCTCAGCCTGGGTCTAACCTTGGGTCCAGGAAAATCCTGGGTGCATCAAAACGAGAGCAAGGAGGTTTGACTGCAGCTGGGGGCTGTGTGTGTGCTGTAGCTTCAGTCTGCCTGGTTAAGGAGGAGTAGTGTCAGCTTTGGCCGGTGATCCAAGAGTATACGAGGTCTGTGATGGGCAACCCAACTGCCACTACTACCAGTGTGCAGTAATTCCTTCACCTGGTGCGTGTATGTTGTGTGGCAAACGTTTGCAATCTCTGTCCATTTATAGGCTTTTTTCCAGTGGAGCCTTATGCAAGTTGAAGAAAAGCAAACCTGTTGTTTTTTCAGTATACTTTCCTTTGCAGAGCCTTAAAAGCACCCCTCAAAACCTATGTAATCTACAGACTGAAAATTGTGGTATAAGGGCTTTAAATACCTGATTTGTCTCCTTTTTAAACATATTTTTGTAACTGGATCACTTGAGAGCCACTGAAAGTGACTCTCAGCATTTACCTCTGTAGGTGTTTCACCATAGCTTCATCTCTTTCAAAGTGTTTTCTGTGTCTGGCTCCCCTTTCAGAGGGAAGACACAGAGAAAGAATATAAAAAAAGAGGGGTTTGCTCATATGATGTAATCCTGAAAGCCCATCTCTTCTCAGATAGTTCCTTGATTATAAGAAATTGTGGGGTGGGTGATAGGGGGCAACACTTTCTGAAAGGTGTGCTTAAACTTACTGGCTGTCCTTTTGAGGATGCTTTCCTAACAGGCTTGTTTATCAAAGTGCTGTCAGCTTAGCAACTCCCTCTAAGTTCCACCTTGATGCTATTGAAAAAAATCCAAGCAGGAATCCAGGAGGCTTGAATCTGGCAACCTTCTTTTAAAATTATTGGGCACTGGACTACCGATGTCTTTTTCCACCAAATGAGGATGTCTCCTCCCCAGGCTCGTGCCATTCCTCCTGCAGCATCAGCATTCTTGTTGTTCTGTCAGCAGCTGTATGGCTGCAAGGGGAGACATGTACCCGGGACAGCAATTTCTCCCCTAGGGTGCTAAGCCTGCTGTGTGTTTATATTTATTGACTATCTTCAAGCATTTCCTTTGTCTCCTGTTCTCTTGCTGGGGCAACTTTTGCAGATGCTTTAAAATCATTTTTGCATGGCCTTTTTGCTGAAATCCATCCCTGTAACAGGAATAATAGCCAGCGCTGGTGAGAAGCCCTTGACCTGGCTTTTTATGTCTCAGAATATAATTTCTTCTTATTTAAACCGAAAAAAAACCCCCAAACAAACAAAAAAAATCTTTTTTCTTTTAGGAGAAAAGGCTAGCTGTTCACTTGTTTTTCTAGGTGTAGACAAAGTGCTTCAGCTGGAATTGTTGCGTGTCTCTGCGATGATAATATTAAAAGATATGCCCGTTTTCAGGGACCATACTGCTTCACTGAAATTTTAAATGAGACCAACAACTGGGGACCTTTTGGTCTCATAAGCTTGCTTAAGTATAATCCAGCAGGAAATGCCTCTGTTCTGGCAGTAAAAATCCTAACTTTACATAACACAAAAGTGCAAGAAAGCTATTGTCAGGGGCTGAAAAAAATATCCGGCATCTCTTTTGTGGTGAAGGCTGCAGAAGGCTTATCATGTGGTCCATTGTTCTTTATTTTGAATGCATGTGGAGGCTTGAGAAATAATTCCTCTGGTGACAAATTCCCTCCACCCAACCCGAGAGAGAAAAGAGATAGATGTAACTGCTCTCTTCAGATGCTTTTCCCATCCTGTGCTTCTGCCTCTTGCTGTCCCTGTCTGCACCCCTCTCCGAGTGGCCGAGGCAATGCATTTTACACAGAGTTATCAAGAGTTCCTGAAAATCAGGAGGGTCCCTTGTGTTCACAGCCTGTCCCTATTGGTTTGACAGAAAATAATGTTTTGCCCTGGCCATCTGAGCAGGCATAATTACTAGTACACTGGATGAGCGCTTTTGTACCTAGGGGACTACTTGCAGCTCTCTCCTGAAATACTGATGTCAGTCTGCCCTCTGCACAGCACAGCACTGCACGACAGCTCTAGCCAGCCTGGAGCAGCGTGGAGCTGCTTTCCTGGTGCTGCTAGACGTGGTGGGACCAGAGGCAGCTCAGCCTTCCCTGCTGCTCTCCGGGGAACTCCCGAGGCAGCAGGGGCTGGTGTCTGCTCCTGCTCATGTTGCTGGTGAGTCTGGAGCAAATGGCAAAATAAGACATGGGTTGGTAGTTGTGGCAGTTGAAGGATGAAAGAGTAAGAGGGAAGAGGAGGATGCAAAGGGAAAGAAAGCGGGAATAAAAGGAAAAAAAAGGAATAAAAAGAGACCATGGCAAATATAAAGGAATGAACAGGCTGTCTTGCCTTTCCCCATCCTTTTTTTTCTCCACTAGGGATACTCCTCTTAATCCCCACAAACACCGAAGTCTGAGCTTTCCTCTCCTGTGACATTTGTCCCCCTCCTGCGCTGTGCAAATCCATTTGTCCTCTAAACGTGTCTTTGAATGTAAACACCGCTTGAGTTCATTAAGCCGTAATAAATATTTGCAGCAACGCACACTCTGGCAGTGCAGGGTTTCTGGGGCAGCCTTTCTGATTGTGTTTGCATGTTCTGGACAGCCTTACTTGAGGCGTGCTCCTCTTCTTTGGACGTAGCTGCTATCGGGGTAGCCCCTGCCTAGCACACCGAGCACCTCTGCTCGCGGCAATCCGAGCAAGTGCTCGCAGCCTTTGCAGACACCGGGGTAGGGTCCAGCTGCCTTGCCTGCGTGCAGGTAACGTGTTCCTACTGCAGATCGCCGTAGAAAATCTCAGGATTTGTGTCTTCTGTGTGGAAATTTTTCTCCTTAACTGCACTGCTATCAGCGTCTGAATTAGGTGGTTCAAAGCCAGCTCGTGCCTGGTTTTGTGAGCTCCGTTGCCTCTCAAACCCAGTTACATTTGCACTGCAATTCCTAGGGCTGCATTCTGCAGAAACAGCAGAAATGGGCACAGGAAAAGTGTCTTAGGGTAGGGATGTTTGGCTAAGCCTGTTGCAATCTATTCTTTTTTCCTAACATGAAAGCCCACTGCTGCAGGTGGAAGTTATTTCAGCAAGACCGTGAAGTGAATCCCACATACCAGTGACTTACTGGTCTGGAAAGTAAGACTGGGCAGGATTCTTGACTAGTGTAAATCAGTGTAGCTTAGATGAAATGAAGCTCTGCTCATTTACCCTGGCCAATTTACCATCACTACTGCTGAGTGATTGATTCTTTTGTCTGCTTTGTTATACCCTCTCCTGGCTGAACCTACTAAAATCAATTTTTGTCACCCCTTCACAGTCTCCTGTGGGTTCCTGATGGTTATGGTCACCTAGGGATTTGTAGGGAGACTTAGGTGAATAATTTCCAAGCTCCCTTTGTGCTTGCGAGCTGTGCCTCTCCCTTCTCAGCTGCTTTCAGCTCCCATTGCAGCCTTTGCATTCTGTGTCGCCTGTCATCGGTGATGCCAAGGCTGATTACATTTGCTGTCTTTGTCCTTTTGTGATGTTCCTTATGCCTGGAATATCCTCCTGGCACTGATTCAGGAGACCACTTTTTTTCTACCACCTTCTGTGAAACTAATTTCCAGCACAACACCCATTAGATGAGCTGATACAGGGGGATAAAAGCAGAGTGGTTTACTACTGACTGTGGCTTTCTCCACTGCCCGTGGATTTGATCCCAGGGCATCCTTTTCTGAAATTTGTCTCTTTTTTTTTTTTTTTTTCCCTTCCCATTTTGCTGCTCGATATTTCAGGCATTTTGTGTATTCAAATAGTGGCTAGGATGCCATGGGGCTACATGCATCCCAAATGCCTATTTCAATACTAATCTCTGCGAAGTCTGCCTACTGAGATGTGTTCATCCTGTAGATTTGGAAGCGTAGCTGCCTCTCCCATGGGATGGGACATAATCATAAATATTTGGGAAAGTTTTTAAAGATGTAATTGTTTAAAAATCTGGGAATTTGCAGCATGGTGGTTGCCAGGTATTCTGCATTACTGATCCACCCAGTCCAATGTGTCCTGTTTCTATCAGCAGCCAGTGCAAGAGGGGTAAGGACATACAGGAGATGCTGCAGTAGGCATGGAGCTGCCCATGTCTATCAATATTTCATCCTAAGCCTGCAAAGGAAGAGATTGTTTTAAGCCCCAAATCATGTTTTTTCCATCTCTTTTCCTATACTCTTTTACTGCTAAGTATTTTAACTTCAGCTACTCTTGGCAAAGTGCACATCTCAATTGGTCTTTGAAGCTGGCTGGGTATGAGGATTAGAGCATGCAGGTCACTGGAGAATTCAGTGTGCGAGCAGGTGGTGAATTTTAGCCATGCCTTGGCGTGGAGCACGTAAGCATAGAAACCAACTCGGTCACCACGGGCTTCGTGCCAAGAGTGAGTGTCACCATTTTGCTGCCATCAGTAACCTGGACAGCAGGCTACAGCTGGGGCTCGGGCTGAGGGCTTTCTCAGCTGTGGATGCTCAGTTGGGTAGCGAAGCAAAAGGGAAACCACGATGTCGGTGCCAGTCTTCTGTTCTCCCTCTGCAAGGAATGAAGAAAAGGCATGGAAAGGAATGAAGCCGACAGGCTCATTTTCATTTAAAAGTGAGCATGAGTAATCCACATGGAAACCGATGGGGGTCTTACAACCATTTTGTGGGACTACAAAGTCCAGCTTTGAACTTGGAAGAAAAGTTTCTCCTTTGTAGGAGAAACACATTTTGTTTATCTCTTCTGTCAATCTGACAGCCACTCTGAGTGAGAGACTCTTCATTATTAATAATCCCAGGAAGTAGTATTTTAAATTTTTATGGTTTGCACTTTGCAGCACCTGAACCACAATTTATTACATGCACCGTGGCAGTGAAGTGGGAATTACAGCAGGGCTGCATGTCCTTTTTCAAATGAATAATTTAAAGTTTTCACAATGCCAGTTATGTTAAATATTATTATTCATTTCTTCAGGGAAAACCATAGAGCTCAAACACAAGTATAAAGTGGCAATAAATGATGTTACATTTAGCTAGTCTGAGACGAGACTCAGAATTCATATCAATTCATTTTTGTGAAACACTTACTTCATCCCGTTGCTGGAAAATCCCTTCTAAGGTTCCGTGCTTAATGTGATATTTTTCCATTTGTCAGATTTCACGTCTGCTCTGCTCCTTTCTCCTCAAAGCAAATGCTTTTAATATAGTCCACTTGGTTAGAAGCTTCCTTGCTTTTTTCTTTCAGCATCCAAACTCTCTCTATTTCCCAGCACTCTCCTACTGTTTACTTTCTCAAGGTTGTCGATGATGGATTTCCTGCTGGTGTACACAGATTCTCATCTGTTGTTTCTCACCTCAGCACACCTATAATTTTCCAAAGCATCACAGAGAAGGTGCCTGGACCTGCATTCATTAAAGCTGAGGAAAGATTTCCTATTGATTCCAGTGGTGTCACTAGCATTAAGCCTAGAATAATAAGTGCATTTAGGTTTTAGGGCTCGATAAATGCGTTAGCAAACAGCATCATTAGAACAGTCCTGCTTGTGTGGAGCAGCATGATAGATATGGCTGCTTGTCCTGATGTGTTTGGGTTTTTATAACTTTTACAGGCCATTCTCTATAGACTGCTGCTGATCTCTTGCAGAAAAATGGCTGAGGGATTGGAATGGGGGACCAGAAAATGCAAGAAAGACAACAGGAATACCTTTCAAAACGTGGAGAGTTTTGTTACATCTGCTAACCTAGGGTGATTGAGGACAAAAATTCTGCAGAGAGCTGCCATTTTCCAGTGTCCCTACCCATGGCAGCCGTATTGGGCTAGCCCCTAATCCCTAAAACATTGTATTTATATGGAGAATGTGCTGGAGCTGCTGTTACCAGTTAATGAAAACACGAGGAAACACTGTGCACTCTTAAGTATCAGTGAGCTGTGGTCTGTCTTCTTGGCTTGACCACCAATTGCTGGTGTGACTCAGCACATTACTAAGCTTCCTTTATTTTTCCTCTCTTTTTTCCTGCTTCTCCATCAGTAATATGGGAACACTGGGGTCATGCTGGTAATGTAAAGCACTTGGAGTGGTCTTGCCAGAGAATGCTACAGGAGCACTAAGCAGCAGTATTATAACTGGCTGTGGGAAGGTGTCTGAAGCATCTTAAGCTCTGATCTGGCCACAGCACTTAAATGTACACTTAACTTTAAATATCTGACTAATCCTGCTGATGTTAATAGGACTACTTGCATGCTTAAGTGCTTTGCTGAATTGGAAGTTAATGAGTTCAAATGCTAGACAAACTTGGTTACGGAGGAAGCTGCAAGGACTGCAGTGTGGATTCCTGTAATTAGACATGTCTTTTTTTCTGCTCTGTGGAAGCTCCATTTCTCTCCTCCTATACTTTCTTACAGTCTGCAGACTTCATCTGGCAAGCGACTTTCAAAGAACAGTTTTATTTCAAATGTAAAACTAAGAAAATCTCAAGTAATTTATCTGTGTCCCCTTTATTGCATCTATCATAAACACCACAGCCTCTCTACAATTTAAAGGTGAAGGGTCTCTTGGAAATACTGTGAAACCTTTAAGAACAGGCCATGGCAGCAACAGAACTTGCAGGGAGATCCCCTGAGCTACTATTCTTCTAGGCTTCATCCACAATAGAGACTTTAAAGGACTACAGATCTGCTGGAGTAAGCTGGCTGGGACCTGCTGTCTTTGGCAGATGATCACAACACAGAAGGTGGGGCACAAGCATAACCTTGTGCTGGATCAGAGACTAGATAATGAAACACAAAGGCTGACAAGTGTCCAGAGAAGTTCAGATGGGTTTTTATCCAGCAATCACAAAGGCTCAGACAAACTGAAAAGCTGATGGGGCTTTTTTAATATTGATTTGCAGGTGTGCAGGTTGCTTCATGGGATGAATAAAAATAAGAGTCCCAATAATTCTCTGGCCCAGTAAGCTCATGGTTAGGGATGCCAACCTAAATGTGCCAGACCCTTCTCACTGTGAGGGTTATGAGTAAAGAGAAGCCATAGGGAGCACGCAGGAGGAGGTGAGAGCCCAAGGAGGCAAGTGCAGAGAATGGGCAGAATGGTGTTTCTGCAGTGGGCGTGGAGAAGGGGCTAGGTGTCTTTTTGGGGTGTATTCAAGAGGCTACTTGTCTATTTAAGCACTGGTTCAATTGTTTGCATTTATTGTCTGTACTTAGGAGGCCAGAGCACAGCCAAGCATTGCTGCCAGCTCTGGAAGCTCATTTCCACCGTAAACCATTGCAGAGAAGGGAGCAAGGAGGTGGACATTTCCGTCACTTCAGTTTGCTTTGTATTGCAGCCTAGACAGGACCCCAACTTTATACTCCCTTTCACCACTTTCAATCAAGAATAACTCCACTGCAGTCAGCAAAGCTGCAGAACAGACAAGAAGAGGGAATGAGAATCATTCTGTTTGCTGTGGTTTGTGTTAAACGCCAGTAGCTCTTCCAGGAAACCTGTCGTGGTGTGAGATGAATAGACCTTGTTTGCATTGGAACAGTGGGATCCTGGGCTCTGATGGAACTGCTCTGGGGCAGCCGGTGATAAATGAACACTGATCATTGTGCTGACTGTGGAGTCAGTGGGGTTTTATTACTGTACATCCAACAGCAATTTGGTTAGAATTTCTGGAAGACTTTGCTGCCAGGATTTTTTTTCCTTAGTGATAAAATGGAAAGAAAAGGTGAAAAAGGAGTGATGGGGGCAATGCAAATCTTTTTCTCCCACCCAACCCAAACAAGAAAATGGGAAAATGAAAACAGAACAAACAACCAAAATTACAAAACCCCAGTAATGCTAGAAATATTGAAAAAATTCTTGATGAGATTATTCCTTTTCTAAATTTACACTTAAATTAATACTTTGTGCTTTAGAGAAGTTCTTTTGGGTTTCCAGCAGCTCTCATTTCAGCTTGTTTCAGAGACACTCACCACTGACACACACGGGAGGCTGTCAGTGTAGCCAAACCCTGTGGGAGGGGGAGTCTGTGGAGCTGGCTGTTATCCTCTAACAGTGTTCACTCCTGTCTCTGGGTGCTGCTAACGTAGCCCTGGCTGGGCTGGGCTGGTCTCGCTCGAACAGAGTGATGAACAGAACTCAATTTCAAGAAGCCTTTGCGTGGGCACCTGGTGGCAGCTTGTTGGATGGAGAGCGGGTGAATGCTGATGCAAAAGTGGGATCTGTGCTCAGGCTTATTTCTCTAGACTGTAGGAGACTCAACAAGAGGTAGCTCTTTTCTTCTAAGTGCGCACCCCCCACCCTCAGTAAAATTGCATTTTTATTGTTACTGCCACAATATTGAATGCTACCCACATGCTACCGGATTTCAGTTTCCTGTTTGTCCTTTGTTATTTTATTTCTGTGCTCTCCTTTAAAGAGGAGACCTGACTGACTGCCCTGTCTTTCTTCTGCTGAGTAATTCCACCAGGTGTCTGACGAAGATACTTCTGGAGAGCAGATATTTAGCTTTTGCAATGCCAAAAAGCATTTAGAACAGGTACTTCTTACCTCCTTTACTAAAGCTTTTTGATACCTCTGCAAAACACTGCCCAGCAGGATGACTGTGGCTCTGTGCACGCTCACATTTCGCTGCTGGCACCGTCAGCAAATTGTGTTTCAAGTAGCTTCTGATCTGGCTGGGGACTGAGCGAGTGTATTTATTCGCAGACGTGATAGACATTGCTACTGGACTTGAATCTGATGCCTTGTGAAAGGCTGTGCGGGTTTATTTTCAGTCTCCTGCTGTATCCCTGTAGACAGCATAAATCAAACTTCCCTCCGTATAGGATATTGGTTAAATGTAACTACAGTTTAAAAATACCCATAAGAAAACTGGTGTTAATGACAAAGGATGGAAGAAAATTAAATTATACCTAGAAACAAGTGAGGCTTTTATTTTTTTTTTCACATAGTCTGGCTTCAAGGGCCTTCATTAAGACCTAATGTTAAGAGTTTGTGGAAGAGCCCCTGTGTATATTTAAAATATTTTTCTGAAACTAAGATTTATATCAAGCAGCAAACACATGAATTTGGGAGAACTGGATATTGTTTCTGGTAGCTTTGAATAAGAGTGAGTGTAATTTCTGAACATGTTTGGCAGCTGTTGATGGCTGGCACTGTACACTGCTGTACTGGCTTTACAAAAGGCCAGCAAGAAGACTGGAAGGCTAGGGGCCAGCTGCATGGTGTCCTGACTGCACTCGCCTCCTTTTGAGTGAGAAAATTAGGTTACTGCTTGTTCATAACTTGAACTAACCTGGGCCAGTTTGTCTTGGCTGGAAAGGCAGCTTTGCTTTATTTAGTCCACAGTGTGCTGGACTGCATTTCAGAGCATAGTGGGATTTGATTCAGTAGTAGGTTCAGAGTAGTAGGTTCAGTAGTAGGTTCAGAGCAGTAGGTTCACACCAAACCTACTGCATCAAGCTTGTCCCCATGTGTCATTTCCCATCATCTGTGCAGTGTCATCAAAAATCCCAAGCTCCAAAATGCTAAGATAAATATATTTGGGTGGCTCTTTGTCCCCTCTTCTTCCCAAGTTTTAATGTATCAAATGCTACTGTAATAAATATTATTGAGAGGGATTTGCTGAAGGATGTAAATATTCATCAGTCTTTAATGATTTGCATTTGAATCCAGAAAATTGGCTTATGACTCCTCACTGATTTTCTCTCACTCTGATTTTCACATGGCATTAAGTGTGGGAGGATTAAATACCTGGGGTTTTCTCTGGTCCAAATGAGACTTTGTTATCTTCATTTGGAAATAAGTTCTTCATTAGCTGGTAACTCAACCTTGTGCATCACTTAATCTCTTTCAATCCTTCAAGACTTGTTGTTTCTAACAAAGAGCTGTAGGATCACTCTTGTCACACTCTTATGAACCAGCCACCACTCCTGGAGTATTTAATTTTCACCTTGGCAAGACTGACAGCCGTGTGGTCCTGCAGTGCAGAATGGGAGGCCAAAAAGTGGAAGTGTTGGCCCAGGGATCGAGATCTTTGATGTTCTTTCTATCCTGCTGTGTTCAACCCGTCTGAACCTTGCAAACCACACCAAACTGCTGTACGCTTTGTGGAGCTTGTCCCTGGGCTGGCAATCCTGTGCAGACACGCAGTGATGGTGTGTGCTGGACCACAGCCCTCCTCTCTCAGCCAGTGCAGAAGACAGGCCATGTTGTCTTCTCCTGCATTTTCCAGCTATGCTGGCAGCACACTCTCCCCACACGATTTAGCTGCAGTGGCTTGTGGATGGGTAGTCTGTTAAAGATTCTCATGTATAATGGGATGGATATGCTCACTCCTCAGAAGGGCAGTCACAGAATACAGCCCCGATGCTCATCCATGCTGTGAGCAGTTGGCATTAGGTGTTACCTTTTCTGTGTTTGCAGTGGGTGCATTTTACCCAAAACATTTAGGGTCATTCTAGATAGCAAATAAATTCAGTGTAGACTGACAATGTGATTTTGGTAATTTGACTGTACCCTTTTACCAGCCACTTAAATCCTCTCCATTGGCGTGAGCCACCTCATCTTTAGAAGAGTAGCAGCACCTGGATTAGTCAGCAAGTGACACTGAGATCTGGGGAAAACCCAAGGTGATAGGATGAGATTAATATTGATAATCTGGAGGCTGAATAAATGAAATAGCAAATGGCCTAAATTTTAATTGGCTTCAGTGGAACTTGTTAGCATGGGGCTTTTAATAAGTGAGGCTCTTCTTTAGGATGGGCGGTTATGTATGTTCTGCCCGTTGAATGTGATACAAAAATTATATGCCTATTTCTAACCAAAAGTGAGTGTCAAACATTTTGCTGTCATCTATTTTAAGATTCAGTATGATAAACTCACTGTCCTAGGTCTGTGTATCTGTCTACTAATCTGTTTCTCTTCATTCCTGAGAGTATGAGGAGTTTGTTTTAATTTATGGTTCTAAGATGTGTGTGTAAATCCAGGAGATGATTTGTAGATCAGATAGTGAAAAAAGTGTATGCTGTGTGCAGAAACCTTAAAAGTGCCGGTATTTTCCAGGTAATTGTGAAAACAAGAACAGAATATCAGCCTGACCAGAAGAACAAAGGAAAACTCAGAGTGCCCAAAATTGCTGAATTCACAGTCAGTTTCACTGATGGCGTAACAGAAAGACTAAAGGTAAGAAATAGTTATTCTGCTGCCTTCTGATACAAACACTATTCATTGTAAAATAACTGCATCAAAGTGACAGTAAAGACATAACAAATACAACACTCCACTTGTCACTAAGGTCAAGGAGAGTTTCATCTGCATGCTTTTTTTTTTTCTTTTCCTTTTAGGATAGGCATGAAAATATCTCCATAACTAGATTTCAAGTAGGACATGTGAAATATTTTCTTTTTCCTAGGAACAGTTATGAAAATATTTTCTAGCCCATATTGAAATAGAACAAGTTGGAATCTTTCTTCTTCTCCCACAGTTGTGTTTACAAAGAATTAAAAAAAAAAAAATCACAGTGAAGGCTGATTGAAACAGTTTGGTTTGCCTTTTAAAAATTCTTTTAATGTGTAATCAAACAGCCCTTTTCATATTTAAAATACTTTTTTATATTTTATATATTTGTTATTGAAAATATTATTATATCATTATAGATTAAAAGCCATTTCAAACAGGGAGGAAGAAAAAAAAGAGGTATTAGACAATTACCCAAGCATATCCTGTCCTGTAAGCAGTTTTGGTTCATAGGAACTGGAATTTTCTAATGAAAAATGTTTCCTTGAGAAATTTTCGACAGGCTCTACTCAAACATGGAAAGAAACTCATGAATTATTGAGTGCCCTCAGTTCCTGTTGACTGCAGCATATTAGAATGGCTCAGTTCCTCCTTAAATTAGACTCCAAGCATGTAGCTGCTGGTATTTTCTCCCTTTTCATTGAGAAGATACGGTGCTTTTCCTAAACCACAGAGCATGGGAGTGATAAAAATGTGAGATATGATTTCACATTTCCAAAGTCAGAGGACATATCGGTGATTTGAGTGGAAAAGATAGAGAGTAGGCAGTGCCTAGCTAGAGTCCTTCTCCTTGAAAAGCTAGGATTTGGCTTACACATTTTTTTGAAAAGGTATCATCCCTCACAATTAACAGGAATTGACTCAGGGAACTGAATAGTCTCTTGAATTGGGCCAGTCTTTCATTTGGCCCAGTTGTTCTTAGTTTTGCAAGAAATAAATAAGTTTACTCTAATTATTTTCCAGTAATTTAGAGGAAAACTGTAACTTTTAAAATTGAAATTTGATCAAGGAAAAATTGTTACCATTCATCCTTGATAAACTTCAAGATAAGGCTTGTTTGACTTCCTGAAAGGAGAAATGTTTACCTACTCCCTTCTGAAGCACTACAGAATGGCACTGTTTCGTGCTTTTCCAGAACAGTGAATACTAACATATATTCCATGAGGACAATTCTGTTGCTTTCATCCAGGATATTTAAAGCCATAATTTATTCTTAAGAGGTCTGTGAATAAATGTTTCTGTCTTCTTGGTGTGGTTTTTTTCAGTGCACATCATGTTTTGATCTGAATTGCTTACCGGTGGGGTTACGTGCTGTTGATTTTGCCTGAATCCTTCACTGTTCTTATTGCATGTGTAGTACCTATTTACTGTTAGTACCACTAGTAAAATACACAGCAAATTAGGCATAGTTAAATCCCCAGGCTTGGAAACCACAGCAGACATTTTCCAGTGTGAACAACGTACAAATCGGAACCAGACACAATGGGCCTGAGAAACAGCAGTAAATGTAGAGTCTCTGGCAGTGATGTGTTGGCTTGTGACCCACAGTCAATGCCATTCTTGATATAATAAGTAATGGTGCTTCACTGGGTATTTCAAACTTAATCCTGCAGCCCTGAATAGTGTTAGGGCTAATGTAAGACCAAGTTTTAATCCCATCAAAAGATCTGGCCTTGTTCTTTTAAAAAACCAACCAAGAACATCTCATCCTTACACTCTGTGCGTGCTGGAGGCCCCTAAATTAAATATCTAGCTCATCCACTGCTATGGATAAATATCATTTTCATCCACTCCTTCTATAGAGCATCTTATTTTTCCCATTCTTCAAACATCCAACTTGCTGCTCCATTTAAACCTCTTCTTTCAATGTACTTTTTCTAATTCCCTTCCTATTTTCAGTGGGGCTCTCCCATTGCTGTCACCGGGGAGGCTCCAGCTGTGCACAGCACTGGCAGAGGTTTAAGCTGCTTTCCCCTTCGCTGCACGGTGGGGATGGCTGTGGGAGCTGCACCTCTTCCTATGCATCCTGGCAGCATGACAGTTTCATTTTTAAGCTATTTCCTTTCCCTAAAGTCCATATGATTTTCATTCTCTGCTCTTCAATGTCAACTTATTAATCACTCAGCCTCTTGTCTAATACTGGATAAGACTATAAGCCTCTCCTTGCCTGCTTTTCATAAGGCTTCCATGTATCGTATTAAGTTTGTAGTATTATTTCCTGACAAAAACGAGCTGAGGTAATAGGTAATATTTCATTACCGTTTGTACTTTTTTCTTTTCTTTTTTTTTTTGTTATTGCACCACATTTTTATACCAGTGCATATTTTTAGTGAAGTTATTAAAAATACTGCCCTCTGGCTATAAACAGGCCTATTTTCTGGTACTGATGAAATCATTTTACAATTGTGTTTTGTAAGAGGAAATCATAGTAAATACTTAACTTTTATTATCTCAGTTTGGCTGCACTTTTAAAAGCTTAAAAATAAAAAGGAGAATATAAATGAGATCATCCTATTTTCTTTCGCTGGCTGGTTGCTTTGTATGGCCTTCCAGTATATGGTGTGCTGGAAATACCATCCACAGCTTCTTGCTAACATGCTGATTAAAATTAAAGTATTCCTCTCTGCTGGAGCTGTGCTGTTGGTAGCTCTAGACTGGCAGAAGCAAGTAAATCATCCCATTGATTTTTGCAAGAGAAATGATGGAGGGAAAGGCCAATAGTCCATCCAAGTGTAGATGGTCTGTTAGTTTAGTGCCCTCCAAATATGTGAGAGCTGAATGGGAGGTGCATGTATAACTGGTGCGAGCCCACAGCGATGCGTGAAGCCAAAGGTTTTCACAGGGAGCCATTTTGCTGCTACAGCCCTACTGGTCGGTGCGTGAGGAGCACTGTGTCTCAGCACGTGGCACTTGCATGCTGGGGAGAAAGACAGAACAGTGAGAGCATAAAAAGAAATAGCCAAGAAATAGCCTCTCCTACCTGCTACTGGAGAATACAGAGCGAGGTGTCTTGTATGTTATTTTTCACCCAAACTGTAGAATTATCATCAATTCACATAGAAGTATGTCAAAGTGGATATCATTCCTGTGTGTGTGGAGAAACGCTGCTGGATGCTATGTTTGTGATTGCGCTGCCCACCCACTAATGACCTCTCTGGGGGGATGTTTATCATTCCTGCTTCAGTCTATCAAGTGCTTTTCCTTCCTCTCCTCTCTACTGCTTGTCATTTGGTATGGCAGTGTTCTCAGGGAAGAAGGAAACTCTTATCAAGTTCTTGTTTGGTTGTTTTTTGTTGATTTTTGTTTTTTTTCTGAGTCATGTAGCTGCATTATACATAAGAACAGGATCTCTGGGGGAAATTTTGGGACCGTATGAACATGGCAGTCAGATCCACAGATGCCCTTTGTTCTGCCTTTTGTGTATCTTTTATTGAAGAGGCTAATGAATTATTAGCCAGCTTTCTCACATGAGCAAGCCACAGCCAGAATTTAAGCTTATGCATGCATATTTTTCATCCATCCAGAATAGCACAGATCTGAGCTCTTTAATTATTGTAAAGAAGAGACTGTCCCTAGGCTACGGTTCTTATTTCACACTACCTCTTCCAGGAATTTTAGATAGCTTCTGCAGCTTGTCACATCTCCTAATAGATGAGATTATGATTCTCTATAGCTCAGCACACAGTGTCCTGGAAGTTTGACCAATTAGGCTTATTCTTCATCTGGATGAGTCACCCCATACATACTTTA
Source organism: Todiramphus chloris collaris (assembly GCA_025345505.1). NCBI lineage: Eukaryota > Metazoa > Chordata > Aves > Coraciiformes > Alcedinidae > Todiramphus > Todiramphus chloris. Next base: position 2,760,018 of record JANVCC010000040.1, read on the forward strand.
TAACAAGTGTTTAAATAGTTGTGTGTAGATGGGTTACAAAAAAATGATGTTAAAAAGCATTGAGCCACCCGTACGTAAAAGAAATGTCTTCTATCGTTTTACTCCTCCACAGAGAAGCAGTGACAACATTTTTTCTAAGCTGACTGGCAGTGATTTATAGGCCTTGCCTCCTCCAGAGTGTTTACGCCTTTGGAGTCTGTCCCTCTAGGAAGTTCTACAACTGCAGAGATCTTACTTCGCAGTAACAACCTATACCAAGGTTTCTCAGTCTGGAGGGGAGTGGTATCTGGCATTTGCCTTCCATTTTGCATGCTTCAAAGGCAGCACGTGTTACCATGCTTTGCCATCCAGTGATGACATCGAAGTGCATTAAAAAAAGTCTGCAAATTTGAGGTCTCTAACATGTTCCTTTGTGGGACAACAGATTTAGCCCTCTGCATTTGAGACAGGGCTTACTGCTGCTTTTTGCCAGCGATATCCTATGTTACAGCTTTTAAGAACAGTCTCTCATATGTGAGGATCATCATTCCCATGAGTTTCTGCCCTTATTTCTTTCTATAGGTACTGAAATAACATCAAATGCTCCTTTGCTTTTCGAGCAGATTATCCACCGAATGAAGTCTTATTACTTGTGGAGGACAGGATTTCCAGTGACTCCTTTTGTCTTCATACCAGTCCAGATAACACAGAGTCAAACAGAAGCATTAATAAGGTGAAGAGTGGGTTTCTACCTGCTTTCCTGACTATCATTTACCTGAAGCTTGTGACATCGGCACCCTGTTTAAGAAGAAACACGATGTTTGTTGCTGATGGATTTTGTGCTTGATCCAGTCAGACCCTGTGAGTGTAGGTAGACCTGTGCTAGGCCTGAGTTTGCCCAGATTTTTCTAGCTCCAAATAGCACCAGAAAAGTCCTGGAGTGGTCTTTCAGCGCAGGCTTACAACACGTAGCTTCATGTTGACACACGAAACTGCCTCCTGGTTACTGGCTTTGCACAAATTGCTCTCTTTATTGCACAAAGAAGTTCTTGTGCAACCAGTCTGACCTCTGTTATCACTGAATGCCATAGAGCTATTCATTACTGCCTTTTTAGGGAGACAATGATTTAATAATGACTATTACTGGGTGACAGTTACTTACAATAGTTATCTGACTTCTCAGGTCGTCCACAGTTCTTTCCTTTTCATGGATCATATTCTTAGGAAAGTTGAAGTTGTTGGTTTTTCAGAGTTGGAACAATGAAACTGCGTACTTGTCTTTAACAGAGCAAGTTGGGAGTGGGTGTACGGGGGAGAAATTGAGATATTTAAGTTGTTTTCTTATGAAAAATCTGTCTACCTGGAAAAATCATCTGCAAGTATTGATCACTACCTCTCTTCAGAAGACTGGAAACTTCACTCTTTTTTCTGCAAGTTGGAAAGATCCACTTTCAGAATCACTGGCTGTGTAATTCATTCTTGTTCAGTATGCAATGAGAATGTATTCCGTATCATTAGATCCACAGTCTTCTCCCTCCACCCCAAAAGTGCTCTGATACGTGCAGATCCAGTAACCAGTGGAGTTAATAATTCACCACACTTTTCATAAGGTTCTTAAAATACAGTGGAACCCATTCAAATGTTTCTGTTACTGAAATATACTGAAACAATTATTTTCCTCTGACCTAATGTGAAAGACTGAGACAAAATCAGTTTGTCTCCAGCCACACCCTACAAAAGAGAAATTGATGCAATAATAGTTCTGTATAAAAAATAAGCCAATATCTGAAACGCTTGGTTCCTAATTAAGAAAGATTTTTCTGGGCAAGGGCCAGGACTTAATTTCCTGTTGGTAACAGCTTGGCTGAAATGGAAGATGTTTCCTCTGCTTGCACCACTAGAATCTGACCTGTTGAGTCCCTCCACCCAATATTCAACTAGATCTTTTAGTGGAAGGATCCTCATGTGACAGGCAATTCAAAAGAAAGTCCTGGGCTTATATATTTATGGAGAAAGGTTGGGAGCAGGTTGCAATGTCTTTTCTTTCTAGGGGTAAAATGCCCTGAGATGTGAGCACAAGGTGTTGCTCTGTGGCCCCTGAACTGCCAAATGACTTCACCATGATCATAGCTTTGAGAAACACCTCATTTCCCTGAATCTACCTGCCCACCTTGCCCTTGTTTTTAAAGGGCACATTACCATTGCAGTTGTGTAGGTGGCAACTTTCCATTGCGCTGCTGCACACAGACCGAGCCCCAAATGTGGCATTCCTCTTTCTGCTCCCCCTGCTTCCTCTTTCCAAAGTGCCCTTCCATGCCATGGTTCCTGAGAACTTCTCCATAGGATGTTCTGCTTTCACCTGTAGGCTGTTGCTTTATGCTGGCAGTTCTTCCTCTAGACTGCAAAGGAATGAATCCCAGAAAAATGGCATGGGGCTTTTCAGTGTGCCATTCAACAGCTAAATAAATGTAGATTCCTTTAATTGTTAAGTTACCACAGGGTAGGAGTAGCTCATAGAGAAAGGACTCCTCTGCGTGTGAGCAGGACAATTTTCCTTACTGCTTTTTAATACTAACAATAACAATGTTACCATGGTGATTGCCACATCACATCGGTTATCTGGAAGATGCAGAGTGGCTGCTGAAAGATCCCATTACACTGACGAATGTGAGTGGTGCTCAAGGGAGGGAGCATGCTCTAATACACAGAGATTTTTCTCACTTTGGTGGTAATTGCTACTGTGGCTGAGATGTTGTTTCCAGGCTGCACAGCTCTCGGGTGAGCTGTGTGATCCAGGAGAAAAAGGGACAAAGCAGAGGAAAGTCAGACAGGTTTCAGGCACAGGGGACCAGTGGCAGTAGCGTTCAGGCAGCTTGTTGCACTGGCACCAGCACTGGGAACAGTATGGTGGTTTCCTCTTCAGCTTGTTGCATTCAAAGAGAGGCTTGGAGAGGTGTCAGTATGAAGGGGTCGATTTCAGTCTCCAGGGACTGATTTGGAGGCTTATTCACTCCCTTTGGGAGTTCTCAGCTATCATCAGGCAATCTTCTTTCCCAGTGAGCTCAGATGCAGCAGGCATGTTCTTCTTGCAGGGTGTCAGGCAGCCCTCACTTCACCTAAGTCTTCGCCAGACATTGATGGAGTGACTTGTCTCAGGATCCATACTTTGCCTTGTCTTTGGAGGCTGAACGTTTTCCACTGCAATGCAGAGGGTCACAGCTTCTCCTTTCTCACAAATCCCCTGCCCAGCCCTGCCTGGCCTTGTGTCTGCTTACATCTGATGGAAACTAGCACCTGCATGGATTCAGACTCTCACTTGTGTGTAGGAAAGGAAGTGAGAAATGTTGCTCATCATCTTTCTGCCTGAGCTCAGAAATCATTCTTCTCTTCCTCTGGCTGTAATGGGAGGAGGGTAGGTCTTATCTGTCCTAGTTGGTCTTACAGCTTGCATGGCGGTAGATTGATGAAGCCATTCGTGATCATCAGTGACAGTGCAGAGCTGTGAGGATAAACTCAATGTGGATTTGTGGATCACCTGCCAGAAAACAGATATTTGTGATCACATCCCCAGTGTGATACTATAAACCCTGCAAGCTTTCCTCTGTCTGGGTAAAAGTCTGTATTAGTAAGAGTTCCCAGCTCACACCTGGCTTTCTGGTACAGGTTAAGTCCCAAGAAGGTGAAGCCAGGAAGAGTTTCCATGTTGAAAACACACACAATAAAATTCTATTTTGATATAACTGGAGTGCTCTATATGACCAGGTTAGGGACCACCTAACAAAGCAAAGGAAAAAAAAAGACTTTTTTTTTTACATTAAATGGATCATTCCTTGAAGTATATTCTTGTTTTATATACTGTTTTTTACAGAAACACATAGACATACTCTTTTGCAAAGTCAGGAAAAATGCAAATATATTTTAGTTTTGCCATCTGTGAGCGCTGACAGAATAATCAGCTGAAGAGATTTGTTCAGGGTTAGTTTTTTCCTTTAATTAATTTTGGAGAGAAGAAGAAAGTTAATTGCCTTGCAGAAAATGTCTAAAAATGGAAGTCACAGGGAATATTCACGTGACTAAGGGTTTGTGGGGTAGACCTGCTGAATCCAAGTTCTCCAGATACATTGAAGTAAAAAAGGAGTTAACAGAGCAGAAACCTCAACTGACCCTTTGCTTTGGAACAAGATACTTAAAAGAGATTTTTGTAAGCGACTACATAGAGATACTCGTTCAGCTAATTACAAAATGTAATTGCAGTTTCCATCTAATCTGAATGATTTCTTACACTGCATCTTTGCCTTGAACAAGACAGTGCCATGTTTCCTTCTGGTACCTCTACAACCTCACAGTAAACCCTGTTTGTTGGGTAATTTTCTCATCAGCAGTTGAGGTGGAATGAAATATATTTAATGCTAGTTTGGCTAGTGTAGCAAAAGAGATCGAATGGGATGGAGGAGAAAACAGTTTTCAGCTGACTGAAGCCAAGGAAAAGTTTATTGGCTGTCATGAATCGCATTTTGAATGCTAAAAAAAAATTAATAATCAGGGAAGTGAAATGCTTCACTCATACTTTTTTTTTTTTCCCTCCATGTAATGTTTTATTCTCTCCATTTATAATGCAGCACAGGCTGCTGGTGGAATGTTAAACAGACCTGAGCTCCCTCTTGTTAGTACTTGCAGATGTATTGAGCCTGTTGGGTCAGATCCACAGCTAATGGAACTGGCCTCTTGCCTTTGAAGGCATGATAATCAGCTAGATGATTCATTTTTGTTGTTTGTTTTTAAAAGAGTAGCTTTTGTAAGTCATTTGTAGGAATAAAGCTCCACATTTCTAATTTAAAATGGAAAGGCTTTTAATTCTTAAGTTACCTAGGGGACACTTTGCTCGCCAAGCCCTCACTTCGTGCTTGTATGAAGCACTCACATAATATGTTTTTTAAGAGAAAAGTGTGTACTGGGCCATGAATGCTGTCATATTAGTACCTTTATTTTCTGACCAATGATGGTAGACATAGGTGCTGAAATGCATGTGAATACCTTGACCTTCTTGAAGGAACAAACTTCCGATTTTTTTATTTAACCACAGAAGCGCACTGAACAAAGGTGTTTTAATTTGTGCAAGCTCGACCTTTGATTTCATTTTATCTAAGAAGTCTATGGGACTGGGGAATGGAAGGGGAAAGTTACCTTGTGCCCTGGCACATAAAGACCTTAAATTGTTTTGACATCTGATGAGGAAAATGGTAGTGTCACCTGTAAGGTAAATATACAAGAAAGTGATGGAAGAGGCAAAACCAGAAGAAAACGTGTCTGGAGGAATGCCATTTTGTGCCGTAGCTCAGCACATCAATACCAAAGTCTGAAAGGATTGCTTTGAAAATTGTCCTGCCTGTGGAAGAAGGTAATTTCCTAAAGCAAACAAACCTCAACTTTTCCCTAGAACCAGCCTGATCCTTGGCTGTGGGATGGTCTCGGTGCTTGGTTGGTTTTGCACACTTGGGTCCAGGAAAAGCCAAGCTTTTGGGGACTTAGATGCTTGCAGCTTCGGGTGGGTCTTGCTGGAGTGTCTGTGAGTACCAGCGGGGAGCCAAGATGAGTGTGTGTCAGGTGCCAAAGCAAGCCAGCAGCAGAGAAAAGAACTCCATCTGCTTTTCCAAAATCTGTTGCCATGTGCTAATCCCTGGACCCGTTCTTACTCAGGGCTCCTAATGCTTTCCCTGCACCAAATCCAATGTAAGAGGAGTGGGGAGAGGGGATGATTTTGCATCTATGAGATTCTTCAGGGGTTGAATCTTGGCAGGCAAAGGGTAAGCAAGGAGACATTTTATTGATGACTCGATATGTCTTGTATTCCTGTTAATGCATTTTGAAAGGGCCCTTGATGAGCTGAGGCATCCATTGTCATGTCGCACGTGAAGTGACTGGAGGAATTGTCACAGCCAAGACTTTGCACAACACAATGGGAAATTGCGGCATGTTGCTGATGAAGGGTGAGCTGTGGAGATGATGTATCTGTCTGCTGCAATCCCACTGATTGAAAAAACATCTCAAATTAGTGATCTAGAAGAAAGCCTTTTCCAGCATTGCTCAGCTCATGAAATGGTGTGTCAGGTGTTATTAGGACATGGGTTTGGCAAGAAAGACACCTTTATAAGAAGTATTCCTGAGTCACCCCACTTGTTTCATTTTGGGTTTTTGCTTTTTTTTTTCTTCTGAAGGTAGCAGAGTCACAGAAATAAGGAGGGAAGGATTATTATACTTGAAAAAAAGAAAGAAAATGTTCTTGTAGGAGGAGGGGAAGACCTTTAAAAATCTGGGCTGCCAAAAATGCCGTGTATTTTTTTGGTGTTCCTAGAAACAATATTCTAGCATGTCAATATACCAGCCTGTTCTGATGAAGGATTTTTTTTTAATTTTATATAACATTAAAAGGCAGAAAAGAAAAAGCAAACCAAACAGAACTTTTTATTTACCCAAGTGGAAATTTACTAATATTCACTGGTGGAAGCATCCTTATTGAAAATGGCATTTTAGAACTTCCATAAGGAATAGGGGTTTGGAAACTACGCCATGAATTTTCCATTCAAGGGGTTTAACTTGGCACAGAAAGACGTCATATAGACCACAGCTGGCACCAGACACAGTTAAAAAGATCTGAGGCTATTAGTGCCTAAACAGCCACTAGAAATTATATTACATGATGGAGACATGCTAATATAATTGAGCCAGCTAGTTATTGTGTGCATAATTTAATTATTTGACAAATTGCTTAGAAACACGGTGTTCTTGTTCCACATTCGTGCTGCACTCACACTATTACAAGGCACAGAGGACATGAATTGCTGGTGGATACGTAGCCATCTCAGAAGACAGACGTTTCTTTTAAAGATTGGCAAATTTGGAGAGGTTCCCTGGTGTAGTTTTGGTGGGGAGGTGTATGCAGAGATGGGTCGAGCCAATGGGGACATGGCTGGGATAGCAAACTGGCTCAGGGTAGAGATAGTGCTTTTTTCTAATGGATACCTTTGAGGTATCCATTAGAGTAGTTGGAGAAATGACCTTCTCTTTTCTCTGTGAGTCTTTTGGATTTAGATTGCTGGACTGTGTGGACTGAAAGGAACTCATGAAATAGCAGAGCAGATGTGAGATGTTTTCGGACCCCAAGATTATACAATCCTCATGGATGGTGTTCAGTGTTCTTAAGAGAATTGGGGCCAAATCAGTTTATGGTTATGAATTTTAAGTTAAAGAACCAAAACCACCCCACGCCTTAAGAAGCCATGCAGCACTACAGAGTATTTTCCCACAGCTCTGAAGATTTACATACATGACTAAGGACATTTCCCTTGTACAAAGCTACTTCTAAGAGATGCTACTTAAGAATCTGGACACCATCTGGAATAAAGCTGTTCTTCTTGAACAGTAACAAGCAAATATGTAGACCCAATGGTGTCACTTCAGTTAGCCTTTCAAAGTTTCAGAGGCTAAGCTTTTGCCATAAAAATCAGCAAAATCAGCAATTTATTATGGAAAGATTCTTATCAGTTGGCAGTGAAATGCCATTTTTGAAGACATGCAGTCAAATAACTTCTACCTGCAGACCAGAGCAGGCTGTGGAAGAGCGTGCTGGGCAGTGCACCACACCATTCCTCTGGCTGAGTCTAAGCACTGGAGCAGCACTTCGTGGGATGTATCTCCTTATCCCCCTGGTCAATCCATCTGAGTGTCCTGTCAGCCTGTGGCTTCCTCCCTGTCTGATATGCCTCAGTTTTCTTACAGTAACAATCTGGTTTCCTGCGTTGGGGTGGTTCACACTTGGACTTCATCCTGGCATACAGGTGGGAGGCAGCCAGGATAGACAGCTGGGAAGTGCTCCGGGGTCTTTCACTGTATCTGTAGCTTTCATATCAAGATTTAATGTTGTCAGTCTTGCATCTAATTATCAGATGGAAGAAGTTATGGGATGAAGGGGAAAAAATTACCCTCCTGAATTCTTTACTGTCCTTATAGCAAGTGAAAGCAGAAATGTTTATAATGAGATCATGAGTGATGAACACATACTGAAAGGCCCTTTCAGCTGAAACCTTTCTACTGAGCAGCAGCAGGACCTCCAAGACTGGCTTTGTAGCAAATGGATTGATGATTCTGTGGGGTTTTAAATTTTGTTTTCTTGCATGCAAGTTGTCAACGGGTTGATAGGTTTCCAGGCATAATGGCATTGCCATCAACTATGGAAAGAGCCTCGTTGCCTATCCAAGCAAAGATCTTTTGCCCTTCTGTGAAAATATCCTTGACAGAATTTCTGCCAGTTTTGCTTATAACAAATTTTGCCTCCTTCACAGTCTTTTTTCTTCTATAAAAAGAAAATGAAAAATAAGATCATTTCATCAACTGAATTGCCTATTAAAGGTCTCAAAAATTCCTAATACCCAGCAACATTGAGGGTGTCTTGGAGAACCATGGCATTGGTGGCATCCTTTTCTGAGAAACTTGAATGTGAAGAGGATGAGACTGCAGTACAGGAACAGACAGAGGCATCTGGCTTCTGAGGTCCCTTATTCACGTTACATCTGCTAAGACTAGGAAGACTGTGTAGAATTTTTTAGGGATTTTTTCACGGTACATGACCTGGGAATTAAAATGATCTTGTTCACAGTGACACACAACTCTACCCTGAGAGTGTTAACTCTTCTCTGGGTGCTGCTTGTCTGGCTGGTTTTCCTGTGGACAGCAGTGCTTTTCCTGGTTTTGGCATCTTGTTATTTGTGCTCCTGTTCTGAGTGTACATGAGCACAGATATTGCATGCTCTCAGCAGGAGGAAAGGTATCCAGAGTCAAACATTTTTTGCCACGTTTAGAAAAAAAATCATGCTTGATACTGTATGATTCTAAATCTAAGAAGTGCCATCCACGCCAATGAAAACCCCTGCTTGCTAGCCTCTTACAACGGCTGCGTGAGCTCGGGAGAGGTGCTCTGTGGTTTACTTCAGACAGATTGATATACTTTATATCATCTTATTGCATCCTGAGAATTGCTTCACTTAGGTGACAAATGGGAGACGGTTTCAAACACCTGGGCACCTGGAGCTTCTGCCTGAGCCACAAACAGCACGTGGCCCTTGCTGAGTTCCTCCAAAGCTGGCTGAATGCAGCTGTTTTCCCCCAGAGAAAAGGCAGCACAGTGATGTCCCAAATTAATTTTGGACAGCAAATGATGAAGCTGCTGCCCGAGTATGAGCCGTGATGGGTTTGAGCTTTAGTAGTGGAGCACAAGGATTGCAGTGCTGTACCAGACTAGCTGACCATCTCATTTGGAAAACCATTTTAGGTTTTAGAGGCAGATGTGTCAAAGCATGTGTGAAAATCTCAAATGGACAATTTCTTACCCTTCTGAAGACACCTGAGCCTACAGAAGGTGTCTACTGATTCTAATGACCTGTAAGAAATGAAAGGGGATTTAGACACCTCACTGCCTTTGTGGCTCTGGGTCTAAATGACTGATTCATGCCATCAAGTAAGAGAACATGGTGGGGGAAACCAGGGCTGTGCCTTTTGGAATACTACTGAGTTCCTTCTGCCAACCACATTGTACAGAGTAAAATTGTTAGATTAATTATGAGTAATTTCATAGATTAATTGTGGTTTGGGTTAGAAAAAAAATAACCCTTTGCTTCTTCAGTGGTGTTACTTTGCAGTTTTGAAGGATGTTTTCTGTGTTTCACTGTGAGGTAGCTTGCATCTGAATGTCCATGTTATTTTCTCTCCCTATCCAGTTTTTTTTTAACCATTTCTATGCTGAGTCCTCGCAGTGTGTGACAGCCATCAGCAGAGCTTGTGAACAAAACATAAAGGTGGACTGGCAAGCTCTGACAACAGGGCCATGATTCTAAGTTATGTTTCCCCAGCTGCTAATGCAAGAAATGGAAGTGGGAAAAAAAACCACCCTCCCAGCAACTCACCAGCACAGGTCGGATGCTGAATACTAATGGAGAGCCGTCTGTATCCAGTCCCCACTGGGGAAAAAAATATTTGTCAACTCAGTTCAAACAGTGCATAAATTTGAGAGAACTACCATCTGCTGACAGACCCTTCCCCCACCTACACTGCCTGAAAATCCTTCCTTCTGAATATCTGCTTTGTGCATTAGTGTTCCCGTTGACCTCTGCTAAGAATCCGCCTTTCTCTGCTTCCTTTTTCCCTCCAGGTATTTCCAGAGAGTTCAGGTTTCCAGGACTCGGGCATTGGAATACCTCACTGGTTTGTGTATCAGTCAGCACCAGCCCAACGCTGGTCTGCAGCTACCTGCAGGCTCTGTAGCTCCTCAGGTTCTCAGTATTGCTGTCAAAGCCCCTAAAGGAGGGACCAGCAGCTCCCTGCTCTTGTTGCCTTCCATGGGGAGTGAAGGGGGCACACCATCTCTGAAAACTAAGGGCACAAACCAGAACATTTTTGCCAAGGAAAACAATAGGGAATAAAATGTAGAAACCTTGCAATGGAAAAGGCTGTTAAAAGAATGTCCTGCTGTTTGGATGTGGCATTGTTCTCTGGTTTGCTTTTTAAATAAGGCTTGTCATTTTAGCTAGAGAGGAAAAAGGGAATTTTTGATGGAAAAACAAAAAAAAAAAGAACTGCATGGGCAGCTGTTGAAGTCAAAGGGAGTAGGAAGGATACTTCAGTGGACATCATGAAAGTTAGGTTAACTAGAACACTACTGCCAATAGATAGTGTCTCCCTGGAGCAAAATCTAGTGGCAGCCTAGGTCCTGTTGCCTGATGAGGATGTATCTTTTTTAATCCATGCTGTTGTGAAAAATGCAAGATGTACTCATCTGTGGGAAAGCTGGGGAGGAACCACGCCAAGTGCACTGTTGTTGATGGGAGGTTGACATCATCTTTCACAGATGTTAAGGGCCTCTTTCCATGTTTTGCGGGGGTTGGGGAGTTTTTTGATGTGGTAAGGATGTTCTGTCTTCTCCATTCCAGCAGATAGTCTCCTCTTAAGGGAACCTTTGGGAATCATATAAGGCTTTGGGGAAAGGGCAGGCAAATCCTCCCTTCTTTTACCCATTCAGGCAGTCACACATGACAGATTCATGCCTGCAGCACTTCTAGGTTTTATCTGCTCACTAAATTTTATTTCCCCTCTGTGAGTGTTTATATTGCTTAGAGACTGCCAAGGTTCATGTTAATCATAAAAAAAAAAGTGGAGGTTTATTAGGTATTGCAGCTCCGTGATTCTTTGGTGTTTGAATGTTAATGAAGCTCTGTATGCTCTGGAATAGCTAGAGTGGTAGATCTTAGTTCTGTCGTGCCAAAATATCTGGGGGGTGAATTTTGCTTTCCTTTCCTCTGGGTTTTAACATCTTACAGGACATTTCATCCCAGATTACACTCGGTATCATCATGTGTAATATTGTGTCATGCTGTAATTTTGCCAGTGTATGAAGCGGCAGGAGGGAGGTGAGCACGGGCTCAATTACACCCCGGAGGAGGGGAGAGCTCGGCAGAGAGACCTGCTCCGGGGAGGTCATGAATCGAGCGTCAGCACTTTGCCAGAGCAGAGTGACAGAGCAGAGGGGAATTTATTGTTTTTAGGGGATCAGTGAGCAGACAAGAGGGACGGAACTGGTCACATCACATTACTAATAGTCATTCCCATAGGCTGTGCCTGTACATGGGATTTAACAAAAGAAAGGACATGCATTCTCGCTCCAGACAGCTCAGTTCTTTCTTCTTCTGAAGGCTAAAGGAAGAACTGGGCCATTTTAACTGGCTCAAGGTGAGAAGCCTTCAAAGCAGCTTGGTGGCAACTCTGGGGCAAGGCAGACACAGAGTCATTCTGGGCGAGGGAGACATCTGACAGTTGGTGTCCCATACACCCATACAAGAAATTAAATAAGATTGTGACATTACTATAACAACATACAAAAGGGGTGTTCCCCTTTCCCAGCCCCTTCTCTGGGTGCAGTCACCCCTAACGGATTCCTCTGGAACAGAGGAAACACTGATGTGGAGGGAGAGAAAGGAACCAGGTTTGTTCCTTCAGCTTAACCCAAGCAAGATCTCTTTTTTCATTGTACGTGGCAGAGCAACCAAACTGGAGAGCTGAGCATTTCTTATTCTCTGAATTTCTAGCCAGGGCAGCCCTCTAAGCACTGGGTTTGGTAGAGCAAGATATGTGTCTTGCTGTAGTGCCTTCAAAGGGCACTTGTGCCACTGTCATCTTTGTTACTGGAGGATGTCCCGGGTCTAACATTCTCCCCCTTTCAATGGGAAGAGATGATGAACACATATTCTACAGGGGGAAATGCTCTTCCATGCTGTCTGCCAGACCTGGTCTGTGGTGTGTATTTTTGGAGAGGGGTCTTTCTTCCCAGGTCTCCTGTTGGAAGAAGTAGAGAGCATTGGTATACTTCACCCAGGAAGTCTCTCCTTTTGACTATGCTTTTTCAAAGTGACTTTATTTTCCCAGGTGTCATATAACTTCTTTAGGGGCAGAAATCATGGCAAATTCCATCTGGCTTGAATCCAAGTGAGACTTCTTCCTCTTCAGCACTATGAAAAGCTATATGGTTTGCCCAGCTGGGAACCCATAGGCTACCATAAAGCCATTCTGAAATATTTCTATTCAAACCTGAAGACAAGTGGGCTTTGATGGAGAGGAGGTGGAGCCCGTATTTTCTTGGTCAGGCCAGTGCAATTCATACAAGTGTACTCCTTTTTTACCAGCTACCTTTTCAGCACACCAGGACTCTTTACATGTGTTCTTTTATGAGATCCAGCAGTAAGTGCTGCTCCCTCTCCAGCTGCCTTTTGCTTAATTGACCCATTTTGCAGCAGATTAGGCCCCAAGGAGGAGGTTAGTGTGAACAGTTATTCTAAAAGGCAGGTCGGGGCTTCAGTGACCTGTTCATCATTGGGAAAGCCTGTTAGCCCCAATCTTCTTACCTTTTTACGCTTTATTCTAAAATATTCTGACTTAGCAACGAACTTATGAATCTCTCCTTCTAGATACAGTCTTCCCACTTCTCTTTCCTGACTTTTGAGTTGGATGTGTTGGGTCAGATAAATCTAACGCCATGCATGCAGATTTACCTCCACCCTTTCTGTTTGTCTTAAAACAGCCACCAAAATTGCAGCTCTGCATCTTCCAGCACTGCAGGTGGCATTGCCAGGGCCTCTTTAGCTTCTCTGCGTCCCAGTGTGCTGTGTGTAGTGTAGGACTTCATCTCGCCAGGCAGTGCATCTTTCTGCAGGATTGGTGAGGGTGAGAAGGCTTTTCCTGCACTGCGAGCAGTAAGTGGACCCTCTGAGTCTGTTCAGGGATTGCATCTCATGCAGGTTCTCAGAGTTACAGCTGCTGCAATGACCAAAGGAGAGAGTTAGAGCAAAATTCACTATGAACCAATTGTAAGAAGTTATTACACCATTCTTAATATAATATTACTAATATGATATAATATTATTGTTATAGTATTAATAGTATATTGATGAATTCTGAGATGTGGCCACCTTGCTCTTATTAGCTGCTTTTTCTGACAAGCCTGCCCAGTACACTGTAGGAATTCTCTATTTCCCCACTTTCTACCATCACCTGTCTCCTATACATTAGTTTAGGAACAGCTTCTGCCTGTACCTACTGTTCAGTTTCCTTGAACACCCATACAAGAAAATAAAGAAGACTGTGACATTACTATAACAACAGAAGGGAGAGTAAACCCTGAATGACTAGATGGAGCTGAAAAATGTGTGGCTTTTCCATGCTAGGGCAGTATATGACAATGATGGCCTTTAGTACAGATAGCAGCAGCACTGATGCTGGGACAGGGCATATTTTGGAGGATGAGGATGTGCACGGTACGGTGGTAGCACGTCTGCAGCCAGGGGCATTCACCAGGGTTGGGCACACAGTCCCTGCCATGTCCTGCCACTGTGGTTCTCTCGGTGGATGGCTTTTGATGTGACCAGGGAAAATGAGCTGCCTGGGGATTGGCTTTTGGTGCCATGATGAGAAAGTGGGATTCTGAAGCAAACGGACTGAGGTTGTGGGTTGGGAAAAAGGCTCGCTGATCACTGTGCCTCCTGTAAACTCATGCCTGACCTCAAACTTTTGCTGTGTGAGCTTCCTCAGCCTGAGCTCTCACAGCTCACCAAGCACTGGGACATTGCAGCCCCTTCCCCATGCAGGCAAACATCCTGCAAAATGTGTGCTGCTGGTGCTGAGCCCCAGCGAGCCAGAGGAAGCTGGGGAGCTGCTACAGCCTCCTGCCCATGCTGCTGCCCATGCAACAGCTTTAAATGCTTCCCCTACTGCTGTTCCCACCCCCACCATCTCTGTGAGTGAGTTCATTTGATTAGGAACTTTAGTTTGCATGGTAACACGGGAGCCCCAGGGATTATGATATCTTTTTCATGCCAATGCAGATCTGTGTGAGACAGCAGCTCAACAGGATGGGCTGCTGTAATGTAGGCAGCAGAAATCCAGAGCCATTTATGCTGCATTTGCGGAATTACCAGCTGGGATGTTTCTTAGCTTTGGGGAAAGGGAGAAGCAGAATGCATCTGGGGCCCTCGCTCAGTCCTTAGGGGGATCAGGGCTAATAACAGGGATCAAGGCTTCAGTCTGGACACCTGAACTGGGTCAAGAAACTTGCTGTTGAAAGAGCGATTTAAGATGGACCTGAAAGAGCTGGAGAGGGGGAACCTACGGCAAAGAAACAGAATGGAGTAGCAAAGTAACCTGCTTGGAGATGGGGAGACAGGGGATGTTTGAGTCCCTCAAAGAGAGTGTTGTGTCTGGTAGCTCCAGCGCTGGCATCTGCTCTTGGACATGCTGTGGGATTTACATGCTGGACTTTGTCGGTCGGTGGTTGAGGTATTCTCCTTTTACAGCTTTGATAAATAGAGAAGGATTCCCTTGCTCCCTCTCTGCCTTTTGCAAGGTGCTTGAGGTTCACCCTATCCGTGTTGCACAGGCCAGAAGGCACAGAGGGGTGTGTGCTACAAAGGCTTCATTCTTCCTACCTGCCCACCTGCCTCTGCTGTCAGAAAAGCTGGATGGATATAAAGGGTCTCACCTGCACAGATTAGACCCTGAATGTGAGCTCTGGCTGCTGGCAGGTCCTGCTGGTGATGCTGGTGATGCTGCCAGTTGAACAGCTGAGAATGTGGCAGCACAAAGGCACCGAGAACATCAACTGCCTCTGCAAAACCCATACATTTGCAAGGGGTTAAACACAGGAATGTGCACTCCTGAAGGTCTGGGAGGGGGGGTGTGGAAATAACGTGAGAATTCAGGGCTATTGGTTCTAGCATTCATTCAATTACCATGGTTAGTTAAGTACTGCACAGTGGAGTGAAGACTACAGTCTGTTAGGATGGCTGCTACTATAAGTCATTTAATTATGAGGTCGCTCATATGCTATTTTAACATATGTAGAGTAACATTATCCCTCTTTTGTAGGTCACTATTCTCATAAGTCTGGCTCTTGCATTCCTTGCCTGCATAGTGTTTCTTGTGGTATACAAAGCCTTTACTTATGACCACAGTTGCCCAGATGGATTTGTTTATAAGGTAAGAAACTTCAGACGGATGAATTGCCTGAGATAATGGTGGACTCTAATTGACTACATGGTTACAGTCTAGTCTGCTTTTTTGACCAGGCCAAACAGAACATTTGGCAAGAATGTGTTGAAATGGGAAAAGTGTTATGGGAAATGTGGACTTGCATCTGCCTCCATCAGCTACTGTTACACTGTAATTGTTGGGATTAGCATTTGGTGAACACTACAGACAGATGTTCAGGAACAACTCCTCATATTTGTGAATGGATTTACTGCAGCTGGAATCCCGTGTTTGCTTCCCACACGTTCAAGTGACTGAGGTTCCTGGCATACATTTTAATGCAAAACAAACTCCCAGAGTGCTGGCACATGTGTCCCGTGTGAAAGAAATCCAAATTTGCCCATGTAGTTCATTTTTAGGTTCTTTTGAGCCTCTGTCAGGAACAGAACCATGTAACAATGGCTAAAATCCTGCTGATCAGTGATTTTGTATTGAATATTCACAGAGAACTATTTGCCTGGTTCGTTGAGATTTAAAAAACAAAAAATAAAAACCCCAAAATTTTCAAAATACTTCACTAACTCCTTGCTGTGAATAAACTCACAAGAGACTTGCCCACACTGGGGATAATCTGTGGGCTGGAAAATGGAGTAAGGATGTTGATGTATTAGTAATTGTGAATTATTCTCTTAGGTTATATAAAGATGAAGTTAGGAAGGAGTCATGACTTTCAGAATCACATCCAAACCTGAATTTCTGAAAATATGTTGAACTCATATTTCAGCTGGTCACATTGAACTGGGAGTTGAGGTATCTCAGCATTTAATGATAGTTGTACCTGGAGCCTTTTGTGTCCTGGGTGCTACTTTGGTGAATACCAGCCAGCCCAACACTTGTTACCATTTGATTGCTTTTTTACAGCGGTTGCAAAGCAAGTTGTTGTATCTGTGCAATCCTTGGCACACACGTGTCCACACTAGAGCAGTGGAGATGTGTGGGCAGTGTCGGCAGAGACAAGAAGCTCTGACAGGGGCTGGCCAGTCGGCTGCGCTTCCTACCACCCCCAACCAAGGTGGTCATCCCACAGGTCAGCGATAACAGACCGTAAGACAGCAGCATGTAAGCAGCTTACTCTGCCTCTGCCTGTCCTCTGCTTGTCTGAGGATTAATTCTGGGCTTCGCTCTCCAGAGCTTTCAGACCAGCATGAGATAAGAGCTGCTCAGCCAGCCCTGCTAGGACTCCAGCAAGTGGCCTCAGTCTCTGTGCATGCCAGTAACGTACCAAACCAGTCAGACCTTCATTTTACAGCCCCCGTTTCCCATCCAGGGATGAAATCAGACAGCAATCAGGGTTGCCAATAGCAACAGGTTTTGAAGACTGCTGCCCGACTCTAAACTTTGTGCATTCCCACGGTGCTGAAAGGCAGTGGGGGCTGCGCAGCAGATGCTCTTGCTGCAGCAGGTCCGAGTCAAACGTCATCCATGCGTACAGCTAACCCTGAGGATTTTAAAGTGAGAGCCGGAGGCTGATGGGAGCACTCTTTACTTCTCTTGCTTTCTTCCCCTCTCCAGCACAAGCGGTGCATCCCGGCCTCGCTGGATGCGTACTACTCCGCACAGGATTCCAACTCCCGGGGCAGGTTCTACACCGTCATCAGCCACTACAGCATGGCCAAGCAGACCAGCTCCCGGGCCGTATCGCCCTGGCTGTCTTCGGGATCAGTAAACCACGAAGCTAAGGCTGCCAAGACAGAAGGTCATTAAAGTTAACGAGTGATGATGGGCAAAGTGGGAGGGTGGGGGGACAACACCATGTCTATACTGCGTTGCTCTAGCTGAGGGTGCTGTGCTAACGGCACGACAGGAGTAAGTAAAACCCAAGTGCAGGAGTCATCTTAATGGATATTTCTTTTCGTGCATTGTTCTCGTTGATTTGTAACCGAGTTGAGCTCTTGTACAAAGGCATGTTTGATGTTGACTGTACCTTACAATGTAAAAATATTTTTAAATCATTGCTTAACTATTTGTTAGAAAAAGAAATTAAAAAACAAAAAAAGCAAATTAGATAAACAGCCAGAGAGGACAGAAGCAGCAAAGAGAATCCTGCAAAGTTTTGTTTTTGCTGGAGAGCTGTGACAGAGGCTTAAGATGCAGGGAAGGAACAGCTGAAATCCTTTCGAGAGAGCGGTAGAAAGAACCTGGTACAAAGACATAGTGATGTTGTTTAGCTTGCCAAAGGGGGTATATTTTGCTGCCAAATTGAATCTAGCATCAGTGTTCGTTTGCTGATAGAGAAATACAAGCATCCCCTCCTCTCTCAAACACACGTGTGTGCAAACACACATGCACACACACCCCTGTGCAGTGACCAAAATTAATCACGAGAGATCTAGGCCTTTTAAATGAGCTGCCACAGCACTGGCGATCTTGCCTGGGTTCTGAGGCTAAAATCCTGGTTGCTCTTCAGATCTGGAGCAGGATGGAAGCAGACAGAGGCTGCTGCATTGAAGTCATGGATATACTTCTGAGCACAGGACCAGGAGTCAGGAGATCAGGGCTTTATTTCTGCTTCTGGCAGATTTCCTGTATGACCTTTGGCAATTTACGTGAGGCTTCATCCTTTGGGACCTCGGTCCTGAGGATCACCAAGAGACAAAAAAATGACATTATGAATTGAAGAACCTCTCAAAAGTGGTAATAGTATAGAACAGTAGTGAGCATCTATCTTTTCAGCCCCTCATTTCCCCCCACCCTTGAAATGGGATGCTCCTGCTTCCCTCCTTCAGCTTCAGGTACTCCAGTATTTAATGTCATTCTAGGTAATTAGAGAGGGATGGCTGTAGCATGCTCTCAGAGTACAAGGGTCCCATCAAATCTCTGCTTGCAAACACAAAGCAGACCCCAAGCTTAATTCAGTCCTGGCTGATGTAAGACATCCTCTCCCTGCTAATGGCATGTACAATTAGTGCAGACTGTTGGGATTTATAAAAGAAAAAGAAAAGGATTCTCTTTTTTCAGAGCTGCAAGTGTTGCTGCAAAGGAGCTCTGCTCCTTGGTAGCACAGGCAGGGTGAGACTAAGCAGCAGGAGCAGAGTGCACAGGGAAAGCAAGCTTCACATTTGACCAAGGCTGCTTTTTCAGATCTGTGGCTAAACTGGGATGGAAATTAGGAACTGGCCCCTTCTTCCCCTACATTGGGCAGTTTTGTCCTCCATTTCGCATACATAGACACTAGAGGGTGTAAACGAGGGCAGAACTCCTCAGTCCTAACAGACATCATGATAAATAACTGTATAGTGTAGCTAAAAATGTAGTGCCAAATGCCATTGTCTGATTTCCTATCCTTCCTTCCCCTTCCACCTGTAAATTCATTTCTCACTCAAAATGTACAAACCGCCCTTTCCAACAACAATCAAAACTCCAGCAAACCACTGAACAGTTTATAATTTTGTGGTGTATTTTTTGTCAGTAGGTAGCAGAGACTGAAGTATTTTTTGGTGTAATTCTTGAACTTTTCTGACGGGATTAAAATAAAGCTAGATGTGACTGAGCGTCTCTGTGGCTCCGGCGGGTTGTTTGTTCGGCGACGCGCGGGGTGCTCGGGGAGGTGGTGGGTGCTGCTGAGTGCAGCTGCGTCCTGGCACGGGAGTCAAGGAGACTGGCTTTCAGAAGGCATTTCCAGGGCTTGCTGTTTTCCCCTTTAACAGCTGGGGGATTATTCCCTATGTTCCTGCCTGTTTTCAATTGCAAGTAGACAAACAGTGGTTAAAACCAAGCTGAGCTTCTACTGGTGAGTCTTGCCCATACAGAGGGACCTCCCCACACTTGTCCCATGAAGGCCAACGAATGATAGAAACTTTGGCTGGCACCAGTGTCTCCTTTGCCATCTTCTCCTGATGGAAGTGTTCCTGTGTGCTGGAGCAGGCGCTGTAAGAAAGGCTGTTACAAAAAGAAGCACTGCAGGGAAATACAGCTGACAAACCAAGAGCCACAGCTGAACTTTGAAAAAACTCGAGCTCTGCATCCAAACTCTGCAGCTTGGTTTTTAACAAAACCACAACGGTATTCATCTCACGTTGTTCAGAAAGCAGATTGTATTTCCTCAAATCCTTCAACTCTTTGAAATGGAATGATACCCTGCCATTAAATTGGCTCATTCCCAAAGGCTAAAGAACAGTTTATAAAAACATTTGGATGGCTTTCCTTCCAAAAAAAAAAAAGTATTCAAAGTTGTGAAATTGAGCTACCGTAGGAGAGAAACCACTCTGGTGTTAGAGGTCACCACCAAGTACTTGTGAAATGTATTAAAAAGGATTCGGCACGCTTTGCAGAATTGAGTCACAGGATAATTTGATCATGGTATTTCTATTGCCACTTTCCCAGCAATACTCTAACCACATGTTTACTTTAATCTAAAAAACCCAGGAATCAAATAATTTGAATTAAAAGGTTCTAGCTATTATTAGATAAGTGAGTCAGTGGGGATAACCATTCCTGTTTAATAAAGGAAAGATCAACATCTGTATGGAGCGGAATGGAAAAAAAGACCCAAGGAAGACTCATGGGAGAGCAAAAGAACCCAAACAACCCAACTCCAGCTGCAAGTTCCATTACTGTGAATGTTATTACTGATTTTGTACACGTTGCAGTAGAGCTTCCAAGATCAACCATGTATTTTAATCACAGTAACAGAGAGAGAGTAAATTGGAATGGTAGTACATCTTATTTCTCTCTTTAAAAGCCTCCTTCAAGGTTGATCATAGGTTTTTCAATGCTGATTACAGTACTGTATTGGTGATAGTACAGTCTCATCCTGGCTCTCGTGTATGAAGTCTAAAGCGGTTGACTGGCTCTACAGAACAGTGCTTCTGTGAGCTAGTGCTTGGGTGAGGGCTCAGTCTCAGGTCAGAATGGTACAGATGAACAAGAACATTCCCTGGGCTTCTCCCAACATTATGTGATGGCCAAGTCAAGTCAGCTCCAACCTCTGTATCTGACTGATCCTGCTAAAACACAAGTGCCTTTGGGTGATCTATTCCGTTATACTCGATTGCTGCTGTGGGCTCAGGTAGTCAATTCTCCACCAAAATATGCTTATGGACCACTAGGACTGGACGAGTTGGTTTCTCTTCTGAGACAGTCATGCGGGAGATGGGTGCCTGGTATGTTTGGTATTTTTTGTCCTAGCTGAAGTGGTAGGAAGGGATGAACAAGAAGTGTCAGCACATGAATGAGCTTATCCTGCAGGGACAGCATCCCAAACAGGCAGCAGTTCTATGGAAAGACTGACAGCACATGTGGAAAAAACCAAACCAACTTTACTAAAGCTGTGGTGATGCTGTGATGGGAACACAGCTGCCTCCTCCCCCCCACCTAGGTTCGGAAAGGGAAGGAAGAAATTGTAGCTGTTCGAGCCTGAGAAAGATTGGGAGCAGAGAAACAAGAGTTTGCTATCAGCCAAGACAGGGCTGGTATCAAAAAGCAGTGCTTTCCTGTGGTAACCCAGTGACCCTAAAGCACTGTATCATGCTTGTATAACACAGACTGTCTGGGTTTGGAAAAGCTGCCCGTTGTTGCTACAAACATCTGCTGACTGCCATGTGTCCCAAGGGGCATCACTCCTCCACTAACTCACATCCTCTTGGGCTGCCTGCAAAAACTGGGTGAGGAAAGGAGGTCCCTTCGTCAGGCCCACGTGGCTGGTGTGGCACGCTTGGCAAAAATGGAGATGTCTGTCCAGCGTCCTGGAGGTGACTTCATGCTTGGATACATGTTAGAAAGACAGCTCACGGTGCTGCCAGTGCCTCTGCTACTAGATCAGAAAAGGGCCAGTCCCTGTCTCTTTGCATGAGATTTTTTTCTCCCCCTTTATCCTCCTCCATGCTTGCCAGCTGTTCCTGGTTTGTAATAATACCTCGAGTGATAAGTGTAAGGGTCGTGCACTGAACTGTCTACAATCACATTTTATACGATTAGTCAGGGGTTTTTTAAAGCACCCTAATTATTACAGTCAAACCGGATTAAGCTATTCTCTAATAGATTTTCAGTTCCTGTAAAATAGGCCAGAGAAAATGACTTACAGGAGGGGATGGGGGAAGGGAAGACTCTTCCGTCTCTATGGCCTTTGCTTTTTTAAAATGCCAGCAGTGGCAGGAGCATTGCAGAGAGCTCACTGAGAGCACCGGATGAGCGCCCAGCAAAGTCAAGGGTCTCTGGTATTTCTCACCTGGACTGGTGTCCTTTGAGGGGCAAAAAAGGTAAAATCCTTTTGATTGAGAAGCTACTTTACTGAGAAGGGTGGATGACAAGTCATTTGATGGGTTGTGGGTAGGTCCATCATGGAAAATAATCCACAGCGAGTTGGGAGTACAGGAAGGTGATAAATGAGGTGGCTTTATGCCTGACCACTCATCACTGTGAAAGGCCGGGCAGGATGAGTGCTGAGGAGGCTTTTGTCCTGCAGACTGAATGGTAGAAGCAGAGCAAGAGGAAATGGAAAAGCCTCTTAGTGGCAGGTTACACAGTTCATCCTGGCGCGGCCAGTGCCCTGCCCTGCCCTGACATGGTGGGATTGAGCATCGTGTCCCTCCACATTGGGCTCCTGCCTCTCCGAGGGGCCGCTGCGGCTGCCGGCGGCTCCCATTAGCAGGGGGGCAGGGGGTTGGGAACAGGACGCCCTGTGTCTTCCCTCACCGATAATACAAAGCGTGAGCACCACTGGTGTGAGCGATAATGAAAGCGCTGCCAGCCGAGGCAGGCAGTAATAAAATATTTACACCACTTGGGCAGTGGCGTTTTTACGTGAACCGTGTGCTGAGGCTGCCCCGTGGCAATCACTGATTGATGGTGACATTTTTACTTCTTGCCCCCCTGACCTCCTCCATCAGCACAGCTTGTGGAAGGCCAGTGTTCACCAGCTGCAAGCGGCCAAGGGGAGTCCAGCCTTTCACAGTCCTGGGGTTAAGAAAAGCCAGGTTCATGCTACGTGGGGCTGCAAAGCCACAGCAAGCCCAGATCTCCTTCTGAGTCTGTAGGTGCATGCCAGCAGGTTGCTTTAAGCAGCAACCCAGAGCACACCCGAGGCAGGTGCTGTCTGCTGTGGCAAGAGGAGTGATGCCCAGCAACAATGCCAGCTTTTGTCAGCACCTTTCCAGCCACTCTTGGATGCTATGGTGGCACCAGGTCTCTGCAGAGACTGACGCTGGAGGCTCAACCCGTACTATCTCCCTGGTGGATAAGCATGCAGCTACCCACAGCCTTTGGACAACCTGAAATCCCAAGCCCCCACAGTCACTATCTTCTCCACAAGCTGTTTGCAGGCCTATGGGTGAACCTCACTCACCTGAACAACAGCCAGTGCAGGCAATTAGCTCAGCCTGTCACTCAAATGGAAACAGCACTACAGCACTGAACAGGTTTCTGCTAAACCACTGCTTATTCTCAACCCCTCCAGTTGTGGCTACATTTCAATGGTGGGTAAATTGATTTCTGTGTATATTTTGTATGCCAGGTTATTACAATTACTCTTCAGGATCCTTTGGGATGAAAGGCTATTATAGAGATGAAAGCTCATTAAGAATAAATATAAAGGGTCAAAACTCCCCATAAAAATGTATTAGAAACAGATTCTAGTTTGGAAATGTAAATATAGCATTTGGCAGCGGTCCGGACTGGGTAGTCTGGTGTGCAAGACAGCTTAATCCACTGGGAAGATGCGGCTATTTTTATAGCAGCCAGTAGAGTTACTGTGTGAATTATGGCGTTTTGGCTCACTGGAAAAACAACTCCCCCCTGCTATCAAGCAAAAAAGGAATTCTTGAGGAGGGAGTGCAAGCTGATCATTTCTTCTGCTAAAACTAGAATTTTTGTAGTTGAGCTGGAGCATCCTTGGGAATTTACAAGTGTTAAAGAAAATTACAAAAATAAAGGTGAAGGGAATTGTACACTGAAAAACGGTAGGAATGAAAATACCTAGCCAGTGAAAAAACTCACCTTTTTTTTTTTTTTTTTCAGCTATGTTTTCATAAATTCCTAAAGGAAGGGGAAACTGAACCTGTCATTCCCCCAGAACAGTTGACCCAGCGACATTTCCAGTACTTTTCCATACAAGTACTTGAGCAAACTTCAGGTCACCTGCACATGGGTGTAAACAAGCCCACATGCTATCAGTTTATGTCTCACTGCCTCCCTCAACACACAGCTTGCTGCAGGTGCCATTTTGCACTGCAGAGTCTCATCTGTTCCTGCAGAGGAACCGCGGTCATTTCTGTACTCTTACAACAAGAGAGGATTCCCGGGGACTCTGCAAGAAGGATGCAGGCAAACACACGGGGCAATGATTTGGAGATGCAGTTGGCTCCACGCATGTAAGCAGGACCAGCATTTCAAGCACAGCCTTGCTACCTGCCGGGTGCTAATGGCTACGAGCAGTCTGCAGGTTGCACAAACTCATCTGAGTAGAGTTTTGGTTTGATGCTGCAAGTAACGTGCATTTCAGAGGAACCATTTTTCTCAATCTGATCCTCGGGCTGAGAGTCTAGAAGAGCGAGAGCAGTGGGTTTGTGATTTTTGCTGAGGAAGAAGCAGTGTCAGCAGTACTGGGCTCCCGCAGGGCTCCAGCTCTGCCGGTCGGTGTGAGCGGACTCAGGCTCCGGTTCACGAAGTTGTTGCAGTCACTTAACCTTTAAAGATGTAGCATCCCCTCCTTGCTCCACATTATCCCTTGGGAGGGCATTTTTCTGATGGTTTTGATCAATTGGCATAATCACTGAGACCTTAAGATGAGTAATTAAGATGTTAAAGTCTTTGGCTCATACAAATTACATTAATCTGTACACGCGCCACATCTGTGCTGTCATCCCGCCTGGCAACACGCCCCATTATCTTTTTACTTCCCTGTCTTGATCTTGCTTTAAAAAAAATACAACAAAGCTTTCTTAAGAAAAAAACAAAACCAAACCACAAGAAGACATGCCATTTAACCTCTTCAAACTAAATAAACAAAGGGGAGGAAAATATATTCTGTTCCTTCCTCAGCACCTGAGTTTCTTGTTGCTCTTCCCCGCTGCATTCAATCTGTGTGGCACACTGGTGATTGCCTATAACAAAGGGATGCCTGGCTCTCTCTTCAGCCCTTTTATTTCCGTTATATTTTGGCACGTACATGATGGAGAAGCTGTTGATATTTGCACTGACACATATTAATAACACGCCCAGTGGAGGGAGAAATAAAACCTTCGGGTCCCTACAAAAGCTAGTATTTCGTAGGTGTTGGTGGTTGCTTTTGTGAAAAGTTATTATGAGGCCCATTAAAATTGCAGCAGGACTGGGAGGGTTTGAGTGCACCATCAGAGTCTGAGAGACAACAGAAGGACACAGCCAGGCTGTGAACTGGCACCCCTGCCCACGTGTGCACACGGGCGTGCTTGGCGTGTGTCCGTCTGCCTGCCTCTGGCTAGCTGTGTGCACACAAGTGCTCACCACAGAGAAACACATACAAACAAGAGGCAACTCTGGTAAACTATAAGTATGGTTTCAAGAAAACACCTCCTCCCATTACTGTTATTATTACTTTAAGGGGCGTATAGCCATAATCCATCTGCTAGACCCAATTCTGATTCACAAGGGGATTTAGTGCCATTAAAGAAATGGGCCTTACACTGGTTTTTATGGGCCCCGTACACGCTTTATTACTGCACAGAGGAAAACCTGGAGGCCCTAATTGAACGCAGTGTTTCCCTGTTTGCAGACACGCTGCCAAAAGATGGTACCTCAGAACTATGTGACTGACGAGAGAGGGTGGCTGAAGGAGGCAGGAGCGGTACCTGCACGGAGGTGAAATAACTCGGGCAAGGGCCAAGGGATGCCTGAAGATGCTGAGGCTGGGAGAAAACAAACCCACAGCCTGAACCAAGGTGGTGAACTGGTTTTAAAGCCACTAGCCCAGAGGAATTGCATCTGTACAAAGGAACCCTCCCCTGCCTGATGCCCCAGGGGAGGTGTGCAGCAAGTGTCACCATTTATCCCTGCTTCCCAGTTCATCCAGGGAGTCTCAGCACAGGTTTAATTATTTCAGTCCTTTCCTCCAGCAAATGGCAGTCACGGTGGGGTCAGATACTACATGGAGAAAATAAACTCTGCAGGAAAAATAAGCCCCATGTACCTAATCTCATGGTGTGTCTCTGGGCAAGCAGTGAATGGAAATGTCAGTTCAGAAAGCAAAGGATATCCAGGACTATTTTCCTTAGTCATCCCCCTGGCAGCAGGGCTAATGTTGCAGCTCATTAAAATGTACAGGACACAGTTATCCATAACGATTTGCTCTTGTTTATTAAAATTAATAAATGAATGGCACCGGATGAGACAGAGCCGCCCACTAATTGGTTTGGATCTGCAGTGAATTTGTAGCAGGTTACAGACTGACAATGTGTTTTCAGCGTCAAGAACACAGGTAGTTCAGCCCACAGTCCAGCCTCACTTTGCTGACATCTGTGCAATGTGAGCGAGTTAAAAAAGAGCTGTTTTGAAATCGTTAAGTTGAAAAACTGGGGGGGGGGGCAGAGATACCAAATGGAAATGGAGCAGTAAAGAATTCATTTATTCCTTGCCTTACCTTTTCTTTCTTCCTTTCCTTCTTTTTTTTGTCTTTCTCTACTCTTTTGGGGAAACTGGTGGGATTGTGTCTCTGACCCAGGTGAGCAGCCCTGGCCCCGATGGCAACAGCCACACACCACAGCACCAGGCACCTGCCTCAGTTTCCCCATGCAATGAACCACATTGGGCTGCAGAAGGGGGGTGAGTTCATAGTTCTTACTAGTAAACAAGATGTGGAGGGCTGAAGCACTGGGCTTTGTGCCATGTCAGTGAATGTCTGGGTGAAGTAACAAGGGATTTAGGAATCACTGGTTTATAGGAAACATGACATAACCAACAGAGGCACAGCAAAACCCTCCAAAATCTAAAGTTAAACACCTTTTTTTCCTAAGAAGTCTTTGCACAAACACAGGCTACAATAGCTGATATATATTCCTAAACCTGTCTTCTTTTGTATATCAAATATGTTTATTGTGAAATCTTCACTTTCAAGTGGGTTCCCTTACCTCCAAATTGTTTTCTGCCTGCATCAGAGTGTGGGCTCTTTTCAGCAGAGCACCACTGGGGCACAGACAAGAGCAAGAAGGCACTAACCCGCCGGGGAGCCTGGGGCAGGGGGCACGTTCACTGGGATTGCACTGAGGAAGGGCAGGCTGCAGGGTGTGGGCAGCCAAATCAGATATTTTCATCCCCCAAATGGAAATCAGGAGGTACTCGGCAACGCCTCCGCGCTTCCCGTACCTATTGCCTTCCCACTTGTTCTTTGGGTTATTTCACCCGTTCTGTCCAAGACTACGTGACAAAGCCTGTGTGAGATGGGCTGCCACCAGCTACAGTGCAGTGCACGCAGTATTTGCACAGCTTCGCTGCTGGTTTCCATGGTGCAGAGGAGGTCTGGAAGTGCTGCAAGTCCCACAAGGATCCCAGGACCTGTGTGGAAATGTTTGTGGGGCTGGGCACTCACTCCCGCATCACCACTCAGGGCTGAGCCACAGCACTGTCTGAACAGCCATGCACGAGCTGGCAAACAGAGGTTCCTCTCCCTCCCTTTAAGGTCTCTGTGTCCAAGAAACAAAACACTACATAACGCTCAGACAGCAGAGCCCTGTATCATCATCTCCAGAGACATTCAAAACCCACCTGGACACGTTCCTGTGTGACCTGATCTAGGTGATCCTGCTCTGGCAGGGGGGTTGGACTAGATGATCTTTTGAGGTCCCTTCCAACCCCTAACAGTCTGTGATTCTGTGATTACCTAATTCCATCTCAAATCCCACCACCAGCTCCCTGCAATCCAGCCCTCAGGGAGAGCCCTGTAAACAAAACCAACTGTGCTGTGGTGGAAGAGAGGCTGTTCTGAGGATCTGAGTGCCAGCCTCGGCTGCCTGTGTTTAAATCTGCCTCTGTTCTGCCATGGAGAATAATTTTGTTCCTGGGGGAACCCTTTAAGATTGACATAAGACAGCAAAAGGCAGGAGATTGGTGGTAAGGGGGAAGTTTATGGGATAGAAAGAGAAGGAGAGTGACTGGACAACAAGCAGGATGCTATTTAGAGCTCTATATTTCAGCGGTGTATACACTGCTCAACAGAGTCCGAGCAACGCTGGCAGAGCACACACAGCCCTGCACTGAGATGATGTCTGGAAGTGGCTGCTGTCAGCAGAGCCCCAGTGCCCAGAGCTGCATTGCTCTGAAGGGGGAGGTTTACTCAGTCCTCAGTCAGGAAGAAATTTAATGATTAATAAGGTCATAAAACAGACAAGAAATTGTGTCCTATTGAACTGCTTGCCTTTATTCGGGTGCTGTTTGGGCTCTCCTTTCCATGTCCTCTAGGCACAACTGTGAAGTCTGAGAACTGAAACTAGGAGACCCAGTTGCGTGGTGGGAGCCCCAGGTGCGATGTGTGATGCTCCCTGTAGCACAGCCCGTGCAAGCCCCTCTCCAGTTTCAACCAGCAAAGAGACTCCCTCAGCCCTGGGTCACTGCAGGGCCAGGGGCACACGTGCCCAGCAGCGCAGCCCAACTGGCTGTCAGCAGAAGATGGATCCTTACACTCAGGACACCACATGGACCCACTCCTCCATTTGGATCCATTATGCTTGAATTTAGCAGCAGGTCTGGACTCAGCCCTCTCTTCTCCTTGCCTGGATTCTGCCTTTAGAAAGGGTTCTCCCTCTGCATTCACCTGGCACGAGTTCCAAAGTATCAGTGATTGGAACAGAAAAAAGTTGGTTTATGCCATCTGTGAACAAGGGAGCAGATGCCTGAGCATTGCCAGGTATGCTGGTAATCCAACAGCCTTTGGTTATAAGGCTCTTTAAGCCAGATTTGCTGGCTTCCATGAGAACACAGACATTTAAATGATAGTGTGTTATTTATTGGTGGTTTCTTTTTTTCTTTTTTTTTTTTTTTTTTTACCGAATGGCAGTTTGCCTCTTCTGTTTATTGAGAGCTGCCAAGGCAGAGAGGTGTTCCTGCAGCGTGGACAGTGCAATGCATGGAAGTGCCGCTTTGGTGGATATTTGAAATCAAATACCACAAATAGGCCCTTGAAGGAGGCTAAGGCTGCAGTGAGGGTGCTTTTATCTGGGATGTATCTGCTGTGAGTAATTCCACCACTCAAAGGAGCGAGAATCTCTCTGCAATCACTTGTGCAGGGACTAAACAAGACAACCTAATTACTTTCAGAGAGAGCATTTTACAGCACGTAATTGGGTAGAAAGATGAGAGAAAGTTAGCTGGTGTGGTTAGGCTGCTGGTCTGGGAGCCCTGATTACCACTGCCTGAGATGCATTTTGTGCTGGGGAGATGCCTGCTGTGAGAAATAAAAACCATCACAGTCATTTTAGGAAAACAGCCTGATGCCACATTCCCTCTTGATTGATGGAGAAACAACACCTCGAGGTTAAAAGGAACGGTAGAGGCTGGTGATGCCACAAGGGATTGTTCCTTCTTGCTTTGAGAGGCTGTAAGAGCCCTTTGCCACGATGCCTGGGTGGGAGCAGGAACAGGAGCAGGTCAGCAGGGCCTTGGGCTCAGCGCTCTCCAGCCACAGCCATGGGCTCAGCAGGGTGCGAGGAGGGGATATAAAATTCCTATTTGAATTCTATTTCCCTCGACTGTTTGAAGAACAGTCAATTCAGCTTCCACTGGAAAGAAAACCATTGTAATTGAGATGAAATGCTCCTTCTGTTGCTTTTTTTTTTGTTGTTGTTTTTTTTCTTCCCTTTCTTTTTTTTTTCAATTTATTTTCCTCCCTACCTACAGCACAGTTTTATGTGCTTCAGCAGAAATCAGTTCTGTGCTGCAATCCCCTTGTTTCTAAAGTCTGTTATTTCCTTTCTCTGTATCAGAACTGTATAATGGCACAAGGAATGTAAGGCAAATAGTATCTTTCTGACACAAACAGAAGGCCTCCCTCCCAGTCACCAATACCTTCCGAGACACAGAAATGAAAAAACACAAACTCAAAATCCGTGGCTGATATAAAATCTCTTCCCTGCAGGGTTAACTGACCTGGAGAGGGGCTTGGTGCCCTGACCAAGGCTTTTCCTAAAGCCAGGTGCAGGCATACCATTTTTTTCCTTGGTAAAGATCAGGGGTGCTCTGCTGAAGGATCTCACCTGAAGCTGGATTTTCTTAATTTTAAGGACTTATTTTTTTTTATATTTGTGAGAAATGAAATAAGTCTGCAAGTCTGCAGTTTGAGAGCCACATAGATTGCCATTTATAAGCACGTGTCCTCTGCCCAGGCAGGCTGCCCGAAGCATCACTTTAATTCAGCGAGTTGGCGAGGGCTGGAGCTGCAACACTCTCTGTGTAGAGCAAGAAGCCAAGGAGCAGGATCTCTCACTTATCTTTCAGCCCATGATCCCACCCACTTTGATGGGGAATGCCACCACCAGCTGCAAGAAGAAGGTTTGGCTCCATAGTTGAAAAAACACATTTGAAAAAACACATTTAAGAAAACAGAAAAAAACCAAAAAAACCCAAACCACCTGGGTACAATCTCATGTGAACTGTAAAGTCTGGCTGGAAGGAGAGTGAGTGAAGTGCAGGGAAGCTTTCGTGGCTGCGATAAGACAATGAGTGGTGAGGTGTGTTAATGGCTTACCGCTCAGGCTGCATGTTCCTCAGAGATAACAGCAGACATATAGGCATTATCGGATTAATTATCAATGTAATGAGTCTGTACTATAAAAAGGACCAGATACTATATAACCCAGAATGACTGTGGGCACCTGCTGACAAATGGCTCTAGGAGAAATAAGAGGATGGTACCGTCTGATCCCTCTGAATAAAGAGCATGCCAAGGCTATCAAACGTGTCCCAAACTAATCCTACCTCCAGATTGCTATGATTGCAAACGGGTGGGTGGTGGCTGCCGAGAGGCATCTAGAAAGGAGACAAATGTTGGTGCCAAGGGATTTTTGGTGACGGTCCTTACACACTCCATCAGCTGGCTCAGTGCTGCTTAATTTGAATTCAGTCTGGCAGCTCCTGGGGAGTCTCCTTTCCTATGCTTGAAGGAGAAGCCTGCTGAGAGCAGAAGCTCACTGCCATGTGCTTTACGGGGAAAAAGTGATCAGGTGCCCCCTTGGAGTTCCTATGGCTGTCCAGGGAAGATGTGCATGCCTGCTTCTGCAGATGGCATCATTTGGGGCAGTTTTGTAGGCTAACTCAGGCAGGGAAGAATCAGCCCTTCACTAGGGAAACGGTTAATTTTCTCCAGGAAACCCCACTGAATTTCCAAGCAATCCTACAGTCATCTTCCATTCTGAACTGGGTGTTCAGAAAACTGGGTGTTCAGAAAACCTGAACAACCCCAATAAAGCCTGATGCCACTGGGGTACTCAGCTCTGGAAAGAGCATCCCTGTATCTCCATCCCAGTGGGAAGAGGAAAATCTCAGCTCACCTACTACTGTGCCAGGTCACCACAGTGGGGAATGTTACCTTAGGGCAGGTTCTTGGAAGTGTTGAGATCAGCAGAAAAATCTTGCATTGACTGAAACCCCCTTGATTTCTTCTTCGGCAACTTTCAGCTATAGAATGATGATTTTAAGGTAATTTCAGGTGTTTCAAATGCCTTTCTCTGAATCCTGTATGATGCCAAGAAGCCTTGTTTTAGGGTTTTGTAGTAAATAGCACCAAGGATGGATTTTTAGCCTTCTAAAACATTTTTCAAATTGTTTTTTGGTAACACATTTACCACACACAAAATATATGATGGAGCAGAGTGGCTGAAGGGAATTTTCAGCTTGTTGCAATAGTCAGAATGATTTACTTCCAACTTCAACATGAATGAATACTACATTCATCCCAAATTAAGAGACAGTTTTATGTCTCATCCTTCTATCACCCTTCAAAATTGTCTTGCTAAACTCACTTGTAGATCTCTATATATCCTTGCTGTGCTAGGGACCAAGCCAGTTCATATTAATAGAGGATCTGGCCCTTTGCTTTTTAATAGTTCACACCACTGATTGGTTTTTGCCCTGTCTGTACCCCTTCAATCACCTGCAGGTTTTGTAAATTACGAAGGAAACCCAAACCGTTTCTTTGCTGGGCTGCACTAAGGTCCATTTTTCTAATACAGTCCTATCATTTCTCTCCTCAAAGGTCTGCTTATGCCAGCTATAACTCTCTTTAATAATCTTGTCCATTTTCAGCTATTTTCCTACTCAGGAGCTAAGCAAACTAAAAAGAAATTATTTAATTTACAGAGGTGTAGAATAAAAAGCAACTATTTCTTCTGTTCATGAAAGATTGAAGTATTTTATTCTCTGCTCTCAGCACCTACATTTTGTCAAAATATCAACACAGGTAAACACTTTTATCCCATATTAATTGTATAAACATTCAAGATTAAATCTCTGGCATTCCAGAGAGAATGTGTATTTAAAGGATCACTGATGAGACCTGAAGCATGACACATTTCCTCTGACCTTGGTCTGTTTGCAGCCATGGGAGTCTCAAACTGAGCTTCATCTGTTTTGTTCCCTGAAGGAGAATTCCCAGCCTGCGGGGCCTTCTCTCCCCAAACCCTGCTGTCATGGCCAACCAGGGCGTGCATATCCAGCCTTTGTGCATGCTGCTGGGCTGGGGGAAAACTTACACTGCTTTTTGGAATAGCTGATTTCTAAAGTCTGAAAGTTTTGTAAAGATTATGCTGATGAGCATGTGTGCAGGGAAGAGGCAGCGGAGGGGCGCATAAAGTCGGAGGAGGAGCTGGAAATGGAGGATGTTTCTTTGACACTTTCATATCATCATTTTCCTTTTTCCAAGTACCGGAAAGTTCAGCACTTCCGCCCACCCCTGGTGGGGGGGTTTAGAAATAAGGGTAGGATTTTTTTTTTTATTGCCTTTGTTCCAGCTTGTTCTGCCACACAGAGACTGTATCAGCCATAATGTCCTCCAGCTGTTAATCAGAATGATGTACAGGATATTAAAAAGCATTTGTGCTCCTCTTAACTACGGGAGTCTCCAAATACCCTCAGACTGCTGTCTCTCACAATTAGACTCAGTGGCAGCTCCAGGCACATGCCAGCCCCAGTGCAGCCCGTTGATGAAGAGGGGTCACAGACTAGGCTCTGACTGGGGTGCAAGAGAGAATTGAAGGAGGGGAGTTGTGTGGTATGAACCCCTCTGGTCACCTTGATGACTTGCTAAAGACATGAGAAACTTGGTGCACTAGTTTGCTTATCCCTTTGAGGCTGGATGTGACCTTGCCAGAGGAGGTGGAATCACCCTAAAAATCTCAGTGGTGAGGGGGCTCCAGTGATACTGTATTTGATCTGGGAGGAGGGAAAGAGGACTGTGTCAGAATCTGCCTGTGTGAGTCAAATGCAGAGGTTTATTATAGAGGACCAAGTACCTCCATCACCTGTGGCTGTGGAAACATCAGGAAGGCAGAAAAAGCAAACAATACCCATGATTGACCAGCATTTGCATTGAGCTCCTGGGCTTGCAGAGTGGGTGGAGGGTGGGAGGACCCCTGTCCACCTGAGAACAAGAGTGAGGGAGGCCCAGCAAAGCTAAATAGCCTGGACATAGCTATGAACAGCATTAATTTATAGGAGAGGGGGAGATGAATAAAAATCCCACTCTTATCCCTGAATTGTGGTCCCAGGACTGAGACTGCAAGCGCTGTGTATCCAAAGCTGAACAGAAAGTACCTGGGGCAACTCCAGCCCCAGGAAGAATCTAGCCCGAGCTGACCCCTGTGGTCCTGGCTTTGGCTTTTGGTGACTCTGCACAACAAGGTGACTTGCCTTCCAGAGTGCACGAGGCAGCTGTACAATATACCTATTTATTAACCCAGCTTGCAGCAAACGCCTGCCGTTTTTCTACAAGCACATATCTAATTCAACAGAGTCCCCAGAACGCACAGTGGGAGGTCTTGACCCTCAAAGCATTTGGCTGATATTTATAATCCAAACAAAAGATACACAGTCACTGCACTTTTGTTTACAAATCAGACATTCGTGCACCTTGCACGGGCTACTAAATATGTTTTTGAGGATAAGGCTGCAGTAAATTGTGCCAGCCAGCAAAAGATGAATTGCTGAGCGTGGCATTTCAAGCTACTGAAGCAGCGAGTCTAAGCACTAGGCTAGGAGAAAAGGGAATGGCTGTAAATGTGCTTCGTGGTAATACAACTGGGAGTGCAAGATCCTCCAGTGACGTTATTCATGGCTTTTTCTGTTTCCAGTTTGTGTCACTACAATGACATAACCATAAGGAGATGGTCATCATCAGTCACTGACTGTTGTGGGAGCACAAGCATAGGGCCAGGCGAGCCAATGAATCCCATTGCAAGCTTTCCTCCAAGTCTGAGACGCTGTCATCAATACAGCTCTCCAAAGGGCTTGGGAGATCCAGTTTCTCAGTTGTGTGGTGTGATGCCTCTTTTGTAAGAACCCAGATGTGTGCAAACAAGCGGTACAATTTTTACACTTCTCATCTTTTTTTTACAACCCTTACGAAGTTACTTTCATAGCTGCAGATGTCTGGTGGGTTTTTTTTTTTTTGTTTCCAACAAAACACACTGAGTGGTGAACCCCACAATTACATTGACAATGCAGTCCTCGTTTAGTTTTGGTACTGAGAATCTGTTAATCTATTGTTCATCTCTGATACAGTTTATTATCATTATATATTCTGATTCTGCAGCACCCACACATCTTTTCCTCTGACCTTTCTGTCAGCATAAAACACACCTTCATATAACATCACAACTGTGGTGTTATATGTTGGGAATTTCTTCCTAATCCTTCTGTTCACTCTTGCATTTGAATATCATACATATGCTTCTTCCCTTGTCTATACTGTATGTATGTATGTACGTATGTTAAACTTAGGAGTTTAGATAATTAAGATTTTATTTTATTTTACTGAACAGGTTTTTGCCTTCTGAGGAGCTCCTAAATGGTTATTGAAGCTAGTTCTCTCAGTGTCTCCTACTATCCTGTTAAATGGCCCTCCACCACATTTTTGAAGGGCTTGTTAGTACCCACACTTGTTTGACCTCAATGTTCTTCACATATATTTCAGAAGACAAAAAAAAAAGAAATTGTCTGCAGCTTTAGCCATAAAACTCACATCAGCTCTGTAATTCCAGAGTCACTATTAAAATAAATGTTTCTGGCCTCTCTTTTTTAGTAATTTAACAGTCCTTCTTTGTATGTATGAACACTGAATCTGGTATTTAACTTTGTACAAATACTGTTATTAAAATGGTTGCTGCAGATGTTATTTCCCTTAATGAAAGTCAAGCAAAATCCTACCCATTTCTATTCCTGGTATAATTTAACTCCTATTTGGCAAAAGCCCATCACTGTGGTAATGGCACCAGGCGTGATGTGCTGCAGCAAGGAACGAACACAGAGAAGAAAATGCATGGTCACAGCACCAGCATAGCGCTCCAACAAGGGATGGAGCATCAGGAGGTTAGTGTCCCCATCCTGTTTCTCTCCTGGAGCTGCAGTGCAACTGTTTGCCCCACCAGCATGGATGCTTCTGCCTGAGGAGATGTGAAAGGAGCAGCCCCACTGCAGCAGGTCAGTTGGACCCAACGGCTGACTGACAGCAGCCACCCTGGGAGAGGCAGGAAGCACCAAAGCGGGCATCGCGTTTCCCCATCTGCAGGTAGTGATAACAAATTTGCACAGCTTTAAGAAGCTGATGTCTTTAGTTGGATGTCTCTCTGGAAACTGAGTTAGCCTAATAATAGTGATTGGCAATGACTGCTTCTCACCGGGGAGAGTATTAGCAAATTCTGCTTATCAAGGGCACATTGAGGTACTGCCGTTCTATTGAAAGTGGTGCTCACTTAGCGGTGCAGAAAACTGACCCTGCTCCTTCCACGTCTTTGTAATATCCCTACCCTGCCAGTTCCAGAAATTGTACCAGAGACCTACAGAAGATCATGTGAAAACACATCCAAAATGCAGCCCAGCCCAAGCAGTTAGACAGGAAAATATCAGGGATGTCTTTTTGAAGGAGTAAAATATATGAAGAAATGATATTTTAGTTTGATTGCTATTTATAATCCCCTTTTTTCTCTCATTTGTAGGCTTTTCTCTTTTGCCTTCCCCCCCCCGTGGCCTTAATACAGTGGATTTTTAAAAGCATCTTCTTTTACGGTCAGCAAAACCCTACAGTACATTCTTAACCCTGTGCTTTAACTGCCCATGTATTTAATCTGCTGCTGAATCAGATTCCTAATCCAGATGAGGAGATGGGGGTGATGCAGCTGCTGGCTGAGCTGGAGGGAGACAAGGATGGAAGGGGCAGCTGGATGGGTCACGGTGGGATGAGCTGCAGCAACCAAAGTTTCTCCTCACGCTCTAGAAAATCTGCCCGCACGCAGTGTCTGATGGATGGAGTCCCATGTTCACCTCCCTCAGCAGGGATCCTGTGGGGACAGGATCTGAGATCCTCATCATAGACGTTCTAGTTGCACAAAATATTGTTATGACCTGGAGGTGTGGGGACTGTTTCCCAGCTGCAGGAGAGTGGAGGAGCAGGGCTAAGCGCAGCTCACCACAAAAGGTACCTTGGGGAGCTTATTGTAAGGCCTTACAGAGATTTCAGTGAAGAGCAAAGCCCTGTGCTGCTGACCTGGGCATTGCTTCATGGAGGGCCACCTCGCAGAAGAACTCAGGGCACTGCACTGTGGTCTGTTAGCTGAATGGGACCAGCAGTGAGGCACTGCACAGCCTGGGGCTGGAGGCGAGCTGGCTGCTTGCCTCTTCCATACACCAGAAAGAGTTGGGATTTCTTTGCTTTGGAAGGGATTGGGAAGAAAGATGCTCAGGGTGGAGGCTACAGTAACAATCTCCCCTAAGCAGTGGTCCTCAGTCGGAGAAGCTTTATGAATTTCCCCTGTGTAGATAAGAACAGCCAGAAAAGAAAGTGGAAACAATACTGCAGGTCTATGATCACCTAAAGGGTGGGTGCAAGAAGGATGGAGCTGGACTTTTTTCAGTGGTGCCCAGTGACAGGACAAGGGGCAATGGGGAGAAGCTGCAACACCATTTAGATTCCATCTAAATATGAGGAAAAACTTCTTTACTGTGAGGGTGACAGAGCCCTGGAACAGGCTGCCCAGGGAGGTTGTAGAGTCTCCTCTGGAGACTTTCAAACCCTACCTTGCTGCGGTCCTGTGTAATGTGCTCTAGGCAAACCTGCTTTGCTGGGGGAGTTGGTGTAGACGATCTCTAGAGGTTCCTTCCAACTCCAACGATTCTGTGATTCTGTGATGTTATTAACAGAGACCCTGAGCTTTGTAAGGACATAGGGAGCACCCAGGAGATGTTGCTGCCATGGGGACCATGAACCTGGGGATCTTTGCTGCTCATAGAAGTAGAAATTTGCCATTTCAGAAGGACACGGGCTGAAGAAAAGCAACTGTAGTGTGGGGTTTAGGGGATGGGAAAATGAGTGCCTCTAATCAACTGCTATTTCTGTCAGGCAGGGATGAGAGATACTGTATAAATGGGGAAAACTCAAATCTCTCTGAACTGTTTGGTGCAATGTCTTTTCATCTATTGCCTTTGAATGGGGCTGTCCATTACAGAAATACCATTCATTTGAAACCTCCCCTTGCTTATGACAATTTGCCTGGGCTAGGAAGAAACAGGATGATGTTTTACCACCTCAGTTCAGCCGTTACCTGCTGTTCAGCCCTCCAGAACCAAGCACCAGAACTGTCCGTACAAAGGGCGGCTTTGTCAAAATTAAACACGGTGCTCAGAATACAAAATGAAAAATATAAACCATTCTCCTGCAACTTTCAGGATGGTTAATGATGAAAGCATGGATTTGTCTAATGGGCCACTTTGATCATTTACTTCACACGCTGTCTCATCCTGCAAAGGGCTGAATGCATCCTGTGATGAGTGGAGGATCTTACACTCCCCGTGCAGAGCTGAGGACGCTTGACATCACACGGAAAGGGGTCCCCAGAACTAATTTGATCCTGACAAAGAATTCTTGTAAAGAAATAGCCCTATAGAGCTTTACGTGCAATAAGGTAATTAACAGATCATAAGACCACTTGGGACATTAAAGACTCAGCATACCCAATGGACCAAAAGGGCTGTAAATTCTGCCAAGGCTAATTCAACTGTGATGCATTAAAATAAGAAGTGAGAGAACAGAAATAAATAGGTTCAGAGTTTCTCACTCAGCAGCTCTGAGCTATTGCTTTTTTCCACCATCCGAAATCTTATAAACCTGCAAGTGATTTTTTTTTTTTTTTTTTTTTACTCCCTTTTTTATGAGTGCTTGTTTTGTACTACATCCAAATGACTCTGGGGTGTATGGCTTCCAAGAAAGCTTTTGAAGTAGAAAAACAGTAGGTAGAAAATAGTTGTAAACAGTAATTGAAAAA
Organism: Todiramphus chloris collaris; assembly: GCA_025345505.1. NCBI lineage: Eukaryota > Metazoa > Chordata > Aves > Coraciiformes > Alcedinidae > Todiramphus > Todiramphus chloris. The sequence goes on from JANVCC010000040.1 coordinate 2,798,048, forward strand.
GGTAAGAAGAAAGCACTGTCTGCCTTCTTTAAAAGCATTGTTCACTAGGAAGTTCAGATGTATATTCAGCTCATTTTGCATGAAGGAATTAGAAGGAGAAAATAAAAATCCTCTTGGTCTTTGTCCTGCCTATCCGGATGAGATGCCCCGTGACGCAGGCTTTGCTTATTGTTACGGGTACAAGCAGGTGTGTGTGGGTCAGCAAACGGAGCTCTCACTGCCTTCTTCACCTGAGCAGCATCATTTCTGTCAGACAAACAGCAAAGTGCCTGGCTGCGATCTCAGCCTGCGGAAGACTCGCTGCGGAATGGAAAGCAGCGGTCTGCCCCAGGTGCTGGAGGGATGTTGAGGAGCCCTGGGCAGCTGGAGGGGAGGAGGGGGGTGTGATGTCCTTTGCAGCATGGGCACTGGCAGCTGCTGCTGCCGGCAGCGACAGGCAGCAAGGACACTCGTCTGTCCCTGACGAGAGTTCTGATAGCAGACACAAGCTGGGGTACCTTTGTCAGCCAGTTCCCATTACGTCTGGAATTCAACTCTTTGCAGAAATGGTGCCTCCTGCCCCTCATCTGTCTTTTCCAGCCTGCTCCCCGCCTCCTGATGTTGCTATTTCCCCCTCCCCTATTCCTAACAACACGGCTGTAGAAATGCAAAAAATCATCCAGAGCATTTGCCGTTTGCAGGCCACTGTTGCACAAAAGCAGCATTTATGTTACCAAGATGTAACAAACTGCCAGCAGCTGATAAGAAGATATTTTGCAGTGATGTATGACAGAAATGTCATCTAACAGAAGCTTTAAAGTTAATGTTTTTAAGGGGTTAAAGGACATTTTCAAAGGAGATCTCCAGTAGTTATAGACCCAAGTCATGAAGTGGCAATCCTACTCGAAACCCAGATTTCAATTTGCCTTAGTTCTCATTTAACCCTTCTTTAGGGACTAATGGCTCTGTTTATCTTCCTGCACAAGCCCTTGCTCAGTGCCTCCTGAAAATCCAGAATCACAGAAAGTTACAGAAAACCTTAGGAGGAAATACATGGAGCTGTCTTGCTGTAACATAACAGTGCTGATTTTTTTCGTTGCTAGGGACTTCATGCATGTGTAGTATGATAAACCAGAGCAGAGCCAGAGAAAAGGCATTTTGGCTATTCCCCATCAATAAGGCTGTGTCTAGAAACGTGCATCAGCTTCAAAGGTCAGGGCAGAAGAGAGCTGTGACGAGAGCAGGAGGAACTGAAGCCAGATCGCCCAAGTCCCTGCTCAGGGATTTCAGTCTGTCACCCTGAATACACACTTCAGATGGGTGAGGAACTCGGAGAAGTTCTCTCGTGTGATCTCCCCATATTACCAAGGAAACTGAGGGGAAATGCTCTCAGACTGGTAACTGTCTGCTGGTAAATCACGAATTCATTAACCAGGACTGCCCTGCAAGCACTCATTGGACTCTGGTGGCCAAATTTGGCAAAGTTTCCCTTGACTGCTGTCACTAGCATCTCTACTTGAATAAGGAAAAAGAATCCTTATCTCTTATCATTCTCTCAGCCTGATGTATTGCTATTTTTGTCACAAAAATATTTTCCAGCTCTTCCTCATACACTTTCTCCTTGCAACCCCAGAGCAGCCGCTGCCTGAAAGCCCGTCAGATGTTCACTCTTAGTTCTGGAGGCATAAGGAATATCTGCAAGGGCAAATGGATCATGGAGGAAATTGTTTTCCTTTCCTGACGTCTCTATTTTCTCCTAAGAGGCTCAGGCAATTTGGTGCCTTGGCTGAGGACATCTGTTAGTATGAAATACTGCAGCACACACCTGTCTCCTGGCATGCGTGGGCACGCAGATGTCATGTGGCGTTAGATTTGCTCAGCTATCAGAGGTGCAGTTTGGCAACTCCCTGGGGACAAGCTATAACTTTATGTTAGAACATACTGGAGTCTTGGGGCCGTATTTTATAATTATTTTGTTTTCCGATGCTGATCAAAACTGTTTTTACTGTTGTCAGTAGAGTGGTTTTCTTTGGTAGCATCAGCATTTGATACCATATAGCTCCCAAAAATGGGACATAGAAGGAGGGCCAATTGTCAGGAGAACAGCTGTGTTATCTTAGAAATAAAAACTAAAGTAGAAATTTTGGCTCTTCTCTTTTTGTTGGCTTTCCAGTGATGCTGTTGTGCATCAGGCGTGCATGCTACAAGATGGAACAGGCAGCGCATAATCTGATAAATAATCTGATGTCCCAAATTCCTTCTGCAGAATGAAAATGATTAAGACTTTTGGGATCATTTCTAAATAAACATCTTTCTTTAGCTTTTCTAAACCTCCTATACTATACTGTCTGCATGCCAACATAAATAATCATTTCTCCAGAGCATCTTCATAAGACTTCAAACATTTATGGAAATAAAGGAAATAAACCTAGTTATTGTCTGAATAATCACTTGTTTATTGATGGAGACAAGTATGTTCATTTTTCTTGCTCTCTAGTGATTAGATTATGATAAACTGTGACATTTACTGATAAACTTGATATGGTTGGTTACATACTGCTTTAAAAGGTGGCTATCCAATTATTCTTTCCTGTGCTGGCAGAATGCATTAACCACCTGTGAAGGATATTGCAATGGTTGTGAAGCAAACAGCACCATCTTCTTTAAGCGGCTGTGACAAATGCAAAGGTCACATATGTTCCCTGGCCCATGGCTATAATTTTTGTTGTCTCCCTTTGCTTTCCCATGTTCCAGCAATACCTGAAACTAAAGTTAGAATGATAATGAAGACTGTGCATTGACAGAGTAGAACATCAGTGTGAAGACAGTTAGGACAGAACTGGGAGTGCAAGAGAAAGCCAGTTTCACATGGTACACTAACTGGTACAGTAGATTCAATGTAGGCTGAGAACTAAACATCAACCCAACACATTGCTTGGAAAAGAGATCATGAATGGATCCTAAAGAAAAATTCTCTAAGTGGCTCACTCCTTTCTTCAGTCAGATCTGAAGTTTCTACTTTTTGACCCAAAACAATCATAAATTTGCAGTCATGCAGAGTTTCTGATGAGGACTGCTGGACATAAAATCCACGACGACCAAAACCAAAGCAATGCCTCTGTGAGGAATGAGAGTCTCTGAGCCACGCTGGATTACCTGCATTCAAACTAACAGCAGCAAAGCTGGGGGTATACAACCTCCTCCCTCTGAGCATAGCCCCAACTGCTAACCTATGAGATACCACCAAAGATCTCCCAGATCTGTTCTCATGTCAAAGATTAACTTTGTGTCTTCACCTACATCCCTGACACTACGCACCCACCCCCTCATACTGTGACTGGCAGATTGTCACTATTGGCAGATACTCACAAGATGCTTTTTCCTAGCGGCCGTGGAAGGATGACTCCAAAATCCCAGGAACGGAAGGGAGACACCCCTGAACATGACTTTCTGTTTTACCTAGAGAACTTCATCCTCATAGTATATGTCCTCTGAGAAAACAGACATCCAGTGACAGGTGATACTCGAGCTCTGCAAGCCATCTGACACTTGTCTTTTCTGTTGGTATGTCCTCCTTATTTCTCAATGACTCTTGTTCATTGAGAAAAATCATCTGTATCATCAGGACTCTCCTGTCACGAGGCATGAATTTTAGAATGGAACAGTCTCTTGGCAGAACCAATAAGGCATCTGGGCCAGCCAAGGAGTTAAACCATCCAAATAAGGTGATTTGGATTAGTTTCAATGAGGAAAGAATTCAGCAAGCCCCTGAGGGAGCAAGGTATGGGATAGATTCAAAAGATGGCATGTAATTAAATTCTTGGCTGGTGTGTGTTCGTGGTGTAGAGGAACACTTTCCTTCGTCCTTCTCTGCTCCTTGCCCTGGGCAAAGAGCCTGTGTGCCTTGACTGCCACTGAGAGAGTGGGAGTTGCTCTGGCGACATCTAGGGCTTTTGGGGGACAGCTTCTTATTCTACATATTTGGTGCTTTCCCAGTTATGTTTTGGTGTTTAGATCATGCACGGCACCAGAAGGTTAAGGTTCATGGGGAAAAGAAGGTCCCTGGCTCTGCATGGTGCCATCGGTTCCTGAACTTGCTATTTCCCTGCTGCCCCTCTTCCTCCCTTCTGCAGGCAACTCAGTGCCTGTGGCACTGCAGCCTGCTGAGCTGCAGGGGTCCTTGGCTAGTAACTGAATACACTTGGGTCCCTCGCTGTTTCACCACCTGTATGCCCCAGCCTTCAGCCTGGCACCTGGAGCATTATACACAACCGTTGGTCTGCAGGGAACTGCCTCTACCTATGCCTGTGCCGCTGCTTACTTGAGGCTTGCTCAGTTTTTAAGCTCCCAAAACAACCTCTTCTTCATGCCACTCTGAGTCTGCACAGCCTCTTGCTATGTCAGCAGATCATGCAGCCCATTTTGCTTCTACCTGCAGTTTGTAGAAACTGCCTTCTCCTCTGGGGTGGCCAGGGAGATCTGCTAATCAGCCTGCGGTGAACCTCTTGCAACTAAACCCGCTGCCTTTTGAGTTTTCATGGTGGCCTAAAGAGACAAACCCTAGTGTGAACTCAGCCTAGGAAGCCCAAATGTACTGAGGAGAACCAGCAGGGAAAGAAACTGCAAAAGATATGAAAATTTACTTTCCTCCTAACTTCAGTAACACTGGCATCACAGACTCGCAGTAGCACGCATCAATAGCAGGTGAGCTTGCTATGGATGAGGATTTGAGTCCTAAAGCTCAGCAGTTCCCTACAGTGAAGGACTGCTGAGCACAAAGGTGTAAGATAGAGCAGAATACATTTAAGACCATAATAAGACATTTTGTTGTCCTAGGATAAATGTCTCCTTCCCCTCCTGCTCCCACAGTCAGCAGGGGCAAAAGCGCCTCTCCTCTCCACACTGTTTGAGTTTATCACCAGAAGTGCATCTTGCTGAGGTAAGACACTGCTGCTAAGGCAATGTGGGGTCCCACTAAGAGCAAGGAACTTCTGTCCCTCACAGGTGATGGGTGCCTGCTTCTCTGCTCCTCCCTTGCTAGAGCCCTGAATATCTTTATCCATGCAGCTTCCACTACCCCGGAGCACATGCTACCCTGGAAATGTATTTGAACATAAGGCATAAGGACTCTGTTACTATATTTATTGTTCAGGCATTTTGGGTTTGCACATATGACGTACACTGCTGCTCTGCAGCATGGCACAAGCTCTAGCACAGAATATAGCAGCATATTGCAGCACATCCTCCTCTCAGATGGGATATTTAACATCCATCTTGAGTTAGCTGAGCAAGAGCAGTACAGGCAGGAGCAGCAGAGAGGCTGCTCAGCTCGCACTGACTGCAGCATCGGGAAGGCACCAAAGAGCTGGTACCTCACTGGCTACAGCTGCAAATACCTGGGGTGACTCAACAGCTCGCAGCCTCACGATTCTGTGGGTGTCACTGCTGGGGTTGGAGCTCTGATTTCATTCACATTTATCTTGTAGAAGCAGAGCATGAAAGAGAAGTGGAAAGAATAGATCTGGTTTGTTCATACTCCCCCAGAAACCAACTACTCCTGGTAATAATAATGATAATAATAATAAGCATTCCAGTTGCGTATCAGGAAAACATGAAGTGGGCTGTAGAGTACAAATAATGTATTCTGACTCACTAGAATATTAACTCAAGTTTAGGACAGGGGTATGGTCTTTGATTTTTATTTCCAGACTTGGTGGGTTTGTTTTTTTTTGGTCTGTGCTGGTCTTACTTTTCTTGAACTATGTCTGAATTATCCCTTTCCCCATCCCAATTTAATACCTAACTTTTTATACGTCCTTGCAGCACTGACTTTCTTCTGTGTGTCTTTATGTTTTTGCCTTATCTTTTATTCTTATGGATGCCTCTATGCTGTTTTCTTTCCTCCCACCTTCTTTTTCCTCTCAGTCAGAAAATGCAGCAAGCCATTTAATCTTGTTCAGAGTTAGGCTTGTGATTAAGTGTTTCCCTTAAGAATAACAGATTCAAATACTCACTTCCTGAAGGAGACTCATAGTGTGAAGGAAGCATGAGCTTGACCTGTATCAGTCATTTTCTTGGGAATGCTGCTTTTCTCTCTCTCAACTGCTTTAGTTTTAAGGCAGCTGGGATATAAATAATCACTATCCCCATAGATGATGCTGATTAGTGGAGCCATAACAGCCTCCTGTCAGGTGCAACAGCCCAATGAGGCACAGTATGGGTAATTCAGAGTTTATAGAACCCCAAGAAGTGGGCAACAACTTTTCTGTACACCACCAGCACTTTCCAGGGATCTTTCTTTGGCTGCCAGAGTATGGGAAACAGTTGATAAACAGTATTGTTCTGAGTTTCCATGCCATTGTTCCAAGAACTATACACTAAGCTGCTGGAAACAATGCTTTATTCCACTGAGTTTGTTAATTATAAGATGAATGGACAACCAGAAACATATTAGCAAAAAGAAAAGAAACAAACGTGCAGTGACCAAATGTTCCTGAAATTCATTCTAAATATTTTTAAGCTATTCAGAGCCATACATCTTTGCCTTTTTGAATGTTTACAGATGTTTTTTTCAGTGTAAGACCCGGTTAAGCACATGCCTAACATCAAACTCAAGAGGACTTTCACTGACATCCTCTGGGTTTCTTGTGCATATACACCAAAGACTACAGAGCTTCATTGACCTAGCAACTGCCGTAATGCAGGCAATTCCTTGGCAACTAAGCACCAGATATAACTAGACTATAGGATTATGTTCTCTGCTCTATGTCTGTATGTGCATAACTGTGAAGCCTCCCTTCAAAGCCACTTGGGGCTACACAAATATAAAAGCCAAAGACTTGCAGTTCCATGTGCTCCCACTGACAACCAAAGTACCATTTTTATCCATGCATTGAAAATATCTACTCACAATATTTTATTTTGGTGATGGCCCACAGCCTGGCCCGCAGCAGTACATAAAAATGGTAGGGGAAGAGCAAGAGACATTAATTTGGGGATGTATATATGTTAGATATTCAGGAAGGAGTTAAGATGTCAATAATTATAATGGATTGGCTACTCTTAAGTAATGTTCTGCAGAACTAAAAAATCAAAACCCAGCAACAGGAGAGGAAGATGTCGGCATCAGTCACATCCATGTGCAGTGAGCTCACAGCTCAGCATCTGGGCTGGGGACTTGCCTATAGTGTTGATTTTTGTGAGTGTTTTAAGCAGTGTGATGTTCCACATCAGTGGAACAGGTCAGCAGGTTGCTGGGTAAGTTCCCCTATTTCTAAGGTGTCAGTGAAATGTCTGGCAAGCTTTAGATGATTTTGGAAACTGTAGTATGCTGAGCTTTGTTAGCTGTCTTGGGAATAAAAGCTCTCTTGCTGCACCAGGAGGTACAGCTTCTTATGCACCCTGAGATCACATTGTGCATTTAACCCCGGATTACACAGAAGCAGGAACACCTGGTGTTTGATGGCTTGGTGTTGCTTGCATCACGAATAGAAAAGAGTTTAAAAAGCTCTCACAGGGGAAAAGAAGTGAAAGCACCTCCTAGTCCTTGACTCTATATGAGGAAAGAAAACATAAAATACCAGGTGTTAGCTCCCATCACATTGCAAAGCTCAGAATTACACCCTAATTCCAGCGCTGTTCCTGGCCCCTGTTTGTTGAAGACTTGACCCCTCTCTGCCAATGCAGCCAGGTGAATGATCCCTGGCCCAGGGAATCCCAGGCAGAGGTGAAGAGGTTCTGAGAGGGACAGGGTAATTGGCTACGGGAGACAGTGTATTTCTCCTCAGGTTTTGGAGGAGCTCCTGTCACCAGGAAAGATGCTCCCTCCTCTTTGCTTAGCCCATGAGCAGCGTCAGCTGACGATGAGGAGCGGGAGCGCCTGGCAGGGAGCTTGCCTGCTGCCTTGGAAGAGAAATAACAACCTCTTAAAACAGCCATAAAGAGGGAAAAGCAATTATAGTTTGTGAAAGTGATAATAGATTACCAGTTACCATTTAATAGCTCTACCAAGGTATCTTGGAGGATATCTCCTATCCACATATCTCAGAATTTATTTCATTTCTATCATTATTCATTATTCTGAATTCGCTGCCAAGAGCACCTTGGCACCATGGAGGACTTCTAGTATTCTTTGATTTGTCATTTCATCAACCAGCCTTGGAAATGAGCCTCAACTAAGCAGGCAGAAGACAGATTCCTTGACACATATTTTGGTTTTAGTTAATAGAGTCTGGAAGACAAAAAGAGGAGGGAGGAACTGGGTATATATTTTTGTTCATGTGGCTTTAAGATTCTTTGGAAAATCAATTATTAAGAGGTGTCCCTTTTTGGGAGATTCAACTGATATTACGCTGTTCAATTAAGCTTATTGAAAAGAGGTGAAAAGATAATTTAATCACAGTTTGTGAGCACCTACATAGGGAGAGCATTTGATACAAGAGGATTCTTTATTCTAACAGACAAAGGCATTAAATTCCTGGAAGTTAAATTCAACAAAGATTATATTAGAATTTTTATTTTTTTTTTAACAGCAAGGGCACTTTGCCATTGGAACAAGTGATCAAGAAAGTCGGGAAATTCTGTCTTTAAATCAAGATGAGATGAACTGATGTGCTCTATTCCCATAGATGCTAAAGTTTAGGGTTAGGAAGTGTTGACCTGGGTGCTGTGTCTGCCTGCTGACTGCAGGTCCCTGGTTGCTGTCTCCTTTTTGCTGGGCTAAGCCCTCTGCAAACAAAGTCCCTTGGAAAGATGGCAGCCTGAGTCCAGGCTCAGACCACTGTGATGTGCCTGGAGTGAACTTCAGATGAGGGGCTGTATCCTGCCTGCAGCACAGCTGAGCCTCCTGGCAGCGGTTGGCAGGCTGGGAGGTTTGATGTGTATCATGCAGAAATTGCATTATTCCAGGTCTGACAGAACTTTCTAGCACTGTAAATTCAAAGACTAGTCTGACCAAGAACATTGGCTGTAAGGAAATTAAAAAGAAAATGCAAGCCTATTTAAGTCAAGGTCTAAAATCCTAAACTGATTCCTATCCTGAGCTGTAAAAACATAAAATTCCTTTCCCAAGCAGTATAAACCACTGCACACCACAAAACCACTGGGAACCATAAATCTCCTAGAAGAGAACTTATTTTTCTCCTAATTTTCATATTAGCTGCAGTCCACTGTCTTCCCATTACCAGTTTTGGCATCTAGGTGTAGAAATGATGTAAACATCAATATTTTAATGTCAGAGAAGAATACAAAATGAAATTGAATTTCATCGAGTACAAAGGAAATACAACAATGGCTTTCCTATTGAATCCTCTGCAGATTCCAGATAATGGATTATTCATAGACCTTCTGCTCATAATAAGGTGCCCTTTATTCCTGGAATTTGCAGCATTTCTCTCTTAAACTGCGATTATTTTATGATTGCATTACCAAGTTCGGTTTTGACACAGTGGTACAATTTCCTTATCTCTCTCTTGAAAGTCACTGCATTAGACTGTGTAAACGAACAGAGCAACATTTTCCATGTGCATTTTTTTTTCAAGATGTGTGATATTTATTTAAAAAAAATAAACTTCTGTGATAATTCATAGCACAGCAAAAGAGCGTGCAATAGGAAATACAGCTGTACCTTGCAGGTGCTTCTAGCCTAGATATAAACAGTGCTGCTTGGCCACCTCCAGCAATAGCTTTTAACAGAGAGCAGGAGCATCTTCTGTAACTCCAACAACTGCCACTTATCGGAAAAGACAGCAGAGACTCAGAATATCTGCAATAGGTGCAAACTGGTAATTGATCCCAGTTCAGGTAGGAATATCATCTCCTGCCTGGCTCCAGTGTGTACTTGACTATTCATTCACCCCAAGTCAAGTGTGTACACAACTCCCTTGCTGATTGCAGCTTACTGGGGATGAAAAATATCAGCTCTGGAGGTTTTGGTCTTTGTTTGTTTGTTTGTTTGCTTTGTTCAATACAAGGATCTATTTCAGTTTGGCTATTCCTTGGGAAACTCAGCTGTGAAAAGGACATGCAATTCAGAAATCCCCTGCTAGCTGTTGAAATCTGTACTGCCATACAGAAGGTAGAATTCGTCTTTCACAGGTCAAGAAGTTCCCTAATTACTCTACTCAACACAGTTCCCCTTGTTCATATAGACGGGGTTTTTTTCTACTGCATTTTTTTAGATATAAAACAAGTGTACAAATTAATTTCCCCATTAGCACTATACAAAAATTGCCCTAACACTTTTCATTTCTTTTCTTTCAGTGGGATTTTAAAACCTCTACTGCATACAGTTCAGCCTATTATTTTTTAAGAATAATCCTGTATTAAAAGAGTGACTCAATGTTCTCATAGGCTTTTGCCCTCTCTATATTTCATGATGTTAGGACTGGCTTTAGACAAACTGAACTTTGAGGCCTCCATTTTCATTTGTGAAATGCATACAAATTTGACAGGGTATTAGATGGCTTAATTAATGTTACAAAACTTTGATAGGTTCAGATTTTAGAGCCTCCAGAAGAGCTGGCTGTAAAGCAGATAAAACTATAGTCCACCATCAACTATTCCATTCTAATGAATTTCAAACCCTGATCAAAGGCATGCAATGAGATTTGGCTGCCTTATTGTCTCCAACACTGCAGTCCTCTGTGATGCTGATGACCTGTTAGTGCTACTCTGAGGAAAAAGCACAACTAAAGCAACTTTAACACTGAATAATCGCCAGTTTAATAATACAGTTTACCAGAAGCAGCTCACTTTGCAGGAGAACTGTAGCACAAGATAATTGACCTTAATACAGTTACGTGCCTTTGCCTTTGATTTGGGCCACACAACTAAATTCATGGTCAATTACAGAGCCTGAAAGAGTGAGCATGAAGGCATAATTAAAGGTTAGTAAGAGGTGGACACAAAAGGAATAGCTCTGAAATTGAACTCCACTAATTCACTCTGGTTGCAGGGACATAAACAAGCTCTCAGCTATGCAGAGTTCAGAAGGCCACCTGCACAGGTAGCCCCAGATTTCCATTGCCACAGCTCTCCGGAGCAGCAGGGACACAACATGCCCATCTCACTAAATGGATGAAAGAAACATTTTTGCTATAACTAAATCGTCTTTCAAATAAAGGAAACAAATTCCTGTGTTTCTAGCCATTGAGTAGTCAATACATAGAACTCTAACTGAGCTGAGCATGGCTCATAGCCCTTTTAATACTCAGGAAAAAAGCCCCAGTGGTAGTACATCAATGTACAGCCCTCTGGATAAGAAGGCTGCATCAGAATTCAAATGAATGAAGTGAGATTTAGGAGGTCAGAGATATATTTGATTTCATGTTATCCTGTCTTCTCCAATGTAGTGAAAGACGCAACCTTAGATATGTTACCTTGTCTCCTCATTATTTAAATTCTCTACCCATTAAGTGGGAATAATAGCAGTTCTACACCTCCAAAGAGTGTCACAAACCTCATTTGGTAATGTATGCCTTGACATCTTCACATGGAACTTATTACAGTAATTACAAAGAAGTGTTGTGAGAAATATTTCCAAAATAAGTTGGTTTTCAAGATTTTCTGATCCAATGCAACCTAATCTAACCCAACTCTGAAAGAAGCCAAGGTAAGCTCTGGGTGCAACACTGAATGGTTCTGAAGTGGGTGCAGTCTATAAGGATAAATCGAGGCATGTTGAGAATTCATGAGTCCATGCCTGCCTGGAATGTGCAGAAGTACCAAATTCCAGAGAAATATCTACCTGTTCTGGGGTGATTGCATGTTGTGATGAGAATGCAGAGAAAGCAATATACATTCCAAAAGATTAAAGGCAAGAAGCAAAAGTCCACTGTAAAAGCGGCAGCCCAGAATGTGTGTCAAAAGTGAATTATTAAAATAGCCTTGTACATCCATGGCAATTTCACAGAGCCATTCTGATAACAATGAACACGACAGCGCGCAATAGGAATAACAATGCCTGGAATTATTTCAACCGATATATTTTTTAAGGCTAGTCACTTTAGTTCTCTCTTTGCATCTGTAAATGGTGTGATAAATACGAGTTGAGCAACGAAAGATTTTTGCATTACATTCTATTATCTGCCCTCTCTTCCTGCCTGGAAGTGGTATGAATATATTCCTTGCAACTGAACTGCAGATGATCTTGCACCTAGTGAACCATAGTTTGTAGAGAAACTAAGAGGCAGTGGAAGAAAAAAGCCTCTCAGGTCACTTGGTGATTGCCTGCAAGGTTGTAGGGATCTGTGTAGTTTAATATTTCACTGTAATGCAATTTCCCTGCTGGGATCTCAAAGCACTTCACAAACATTAATGCTAAGATTCACACACAGTTATTACCTTGCATGGATGACTTCGAGGACTGAGTTTTGCTGCTGTTATTAAGGCAGAGCAGGGCTAGAGTGCTACTAAGGGACCTTGTATGAAAAGGCACCACTTCATATCAGCGAGGGTAGACATGATCAGGCCTCAGAGAGACAGTCTAAATGTGCAGCTGTACAAAAGGAGAGACTTACACTGAGCAACTTCAATGGAAAGGAAAAAATTACTTCTATGTATGAGCTATGTGACCTTCACAGACTGTTACGAAGCAGAGCATCGACATAGAAAAGCAGCAGCCTCAGTGTGAAAGGAGATATTCTAGGCACGGGGGATTATTGTTTTCTGTGTGTGGCTTGGAGGTGGGTGAAGGGCTGTACTGGCTGCCCAGGCTTCCCTAACCCTTAAGTGTGAGGGTGTGAATGATGCAGCAGCAGCCCTCCCATCACTCTGTCCACTTACTAAGCCTGCCCCAGATAGAAACACAAAGCAGTATGTATGAGGCAGTCAGACACTCAGTGCCTCTAGCTTTTTTCAGGCAGTCCTATATTCCTCCTTCTCCCTCTAGCTTTGTTACAGAAGTCCATGCATGTCAAGTGGTATCACCTTGACAGCGCTTTCCCACTGGACTGTTTCCTAAATGCATTTAGAGCTTGAGACTCCAAAAGTGCATCTGTTCATCTTGGCTTTGGCCAGTGCCACTGCAGATGCTTTCTCCCTCTTCTGAGGTTCTCATAAGACTATGTATCTGTTTTAAAACAAACAAACAAATAGAACCCTAGCCAGGCAACAAAACAAGAGAAAACACAGCTCATGTTTAGACAGGCAACCTTGCTATAAGCATCATACCAAATGCCAACTGCAGACATTATTTGCCTCCTACATCAGCTTCACCCCTCTGCCTGTACGTTTTGATTGGATTAGGTTCCCTCACTCCAGAGCAATTTGTTGCTATTCTTCCAGCAATTCAATTTTGCCCAGTGTTGAAGGGAGCAGCCTGCATTCAGAAAGTGAGTAAGGGCATTACTTTACTTTTACCAATCTGCTTTAAACAAATATTAGAGCACAGTGCTCCCTTGGGCACCATTACAGCAAACAGCAATTTTCAAGCAAGCTCCAGAATACATTGCTCCTGAGATGCTTCTGTACTTGTAGGATGTGTATTATGCACTTATGACACTTGTGAGGGGGGTGGTGGTAGTGAAAATCTTACTGACCTTATGCAGGAACAACAGTGTACCAAACTGTACAAGCTATGGTTTCCTTGGTGTGCTGGTTTCCCACAACCGTATTTTTAATTTCCTTTCTAAGTGCAGAACTAGGACTCGTGATATGGCCCCCTCTGAACAAAAAATGACACAAGTAGTACAACACAAGATGTTTGCTGTCCTTTCCCCTAACTATCCCCTGAGCCCCCTGTCCCGATGGGAGGGAGACAGCCTGCAGAGCAGCAGCAGCAGTTTGCTCCAAGCAGCACTTCCCAGCCATACCTCAGACAAAAGTGTGTGCAGAGTCAGCAAAGCTTACATGTGACGGGAGTGAGCCAAAGCCAAAAGGAGCTTGGCTGTGCTCTTCTAGCCTGCACTTGGTAGCACTTTGCGCTATTTGCCCTTCCTTCCCTCAGATTGTGTTGTCTGAATGATTCCCCTACCTGCCTTTTTTGCTTGTCTGCCCTGCTTGGCTCTCGCCGTGGAAATTGTGCCGATTTCCATTCAGCACATCCCCTTCCATCCTTGTCTCCCGCTTCCTGCCCCCAGGCCTTCTGCCCCCATGAGGTCCTGCTGGGGTAGCCTGGGTCTGTCTGCCCTGTTCAACAGGGTCCCCCCGGGGCAGACTCCCTGGCACAGCTGCAACAGAGGCACCTTCTCCCCCTCACAACCGGATACATGCGAGGAACATACAGTGATTGCAGATCTGTTCCTCCCATCACTAAGCAATGGGTAGGTATTTATTAGACTTCAAAACCTGTAGCTCGCTTCTCTGTCAGAGGTCTCCCCGGCAGAGCTCGAAGGCAAAAGGAAGGACAAATGTCTCTGTAAGGAGACCCTCATACAAGTTAAACACACTCCTTTTTAACAAGCTGCTAAGCTGTGCAAAAAAACTGATGTGTGCCTGTCTTCCTGGCTTCCCAGTCATGACAGGGAGAGAACTCCCAGCATTTCTGATTTATCTTTCCAGAACGAGAGCCTACAGGGTGACCAGATGTTCCCCCATTCGTTAGCTAAGGAGGTTTGGTAATGCTGGGCTGGAGCTTGGAGCTGGGTGCTCTGCACGGAGAGCTGTCCCCGCGCTCCAGCTCTTCCTCCTGCCACTGGGACTCCCTGTCAGCCGGCAAGGATTTTGCTGAGAAGTTCGGTCTGTAGGGGTGCTGGCACTTGTACAGTGAGGGGAGCACGCATTGGGTAGGGTCTGCATTGCTGCCTGCCACTGGATCAGGCCAGCTGCGAAAATACAGTTGCTGTCTCAGATGTACTTCATTGGTATTCTGGAAGCAGCTGGGCTAGAGACTGCACAGAATTATTTTCAAACAAGAACTACAATTGGAAAGGCAAAAAGAGAGAGATGGAGAGAATTTTGGGGGCATTTGTCAGCTGAGAGCCTCAAGGTTGTCTTCAAGCTGCCTGCTGATGACAGAATAAATGCAAGAAAATCTGAAAAAAAAGGGTGCTTCATGGATCAAAATGACTAGATTCTGCCACAGATACTTACTGTTAAAAGGCTTTTTATTGTGGAAAGAGGGAATGAACCTAATCTGAATCCACGATGAATGGGAAAACAAGACTCTCTTCTGCTAAACACAGGCTAGCAAGGGAGCGCTGGCTGGGGTAAAGCCCGCATGTCCTTCCAAAGCCAAAATTACACAACAAAGCAGCAATGCCTTACATGTTGAAGTGCCATTCCCTGTCATATCTGCTATTGGGCTGATAGACACAATGCTTAATTCTGCCAAATTTGTCAGTCTTGACCTGCAAGTCTGATCTTTGGGAAATTCTATTCATTGCTGAATAAATAATGCATGGGCAGTCATGCATTTTTCATGCTAAGACTTTTAAAGGCCACTGTAGTGATGCATGTAAATTCAATTTCCTCCCCACCCCTCTCTCTCTGCACACTCAACTGCTAAATAATTATTAACAACTGACTCACAGCATGGTGAGTGGCTGCACCATCCAGACAATCCACTGTTGCTTTGACACTGCTGCTGCCTCTTCACCACTGATAAAGTCGAGGAGAGATAATGCCAGGCAGTAGTGAAGCTATCTGTCTCTTTTCCTCCCCCTCTCTCCTTCCCCTCTCCCTCCTCATTTTTTTTCATTTCGTTTTTATAAGGCTCAACAAAAACACATGTGTATAAAGTGGAGCAGAACAAAGGGACAGGCTTGTGGATTTGATATTCTTCTGGAAGCACACTAATCCCTTCCAGAAAAGCAAAGCCAGTGCCTTTATTTGTAGCTGTTGACTAATCTGTGTGTTAGAGAATTGAGCGGCCGATGGGCTCGGGGCAGCTTTATCAGGCGGGTGACTGAAGCCTGTGATGGAAGGAGGGAGAAGTAATGCTGCTAAACAAGGGCTTAGAAAACAAAGCCAAGAGAGCAGATCTGGCACAATGGAGGTTGGGAGTGGGAATGTTAAAACCCTCCAGGTTAACTCCCTGCACACTGGTGTTGGTTGTGGGTGAAATCAGGACAGGAGCAGGGTCCTTTGTGGGGCTTGGGAATGCTGTAGGTGAGGCAGCATTCAAACACAGAGCTGGTCCTCAGTGAGTCAGCAAAGGGAGCGTGATGAAAAAATCAGCGGGGTTTCTCCCACCTCCAGCTGACACTGCTGATGTAGGAAAGCTCAGGTAAAACCCCCCTGTGCCATCCAGTCTGCTGGATGAGATTTGTCAGGCCTCTCTGGTTCCCTTCTCAGGAGGGTGATGAGACAGAAAGCCTCCAAACCTTCATTAACTTAACCAAACTGCAACACCAGCCTAGCAGAGGCTTGCCAGACAGACTGCTGAAGCAGTAAATATGGAAAAGACAAACTACTGAAATGCAATTCAGTTTCTATCCCCTGGGAATAAAACCACCGTTTTGCTTCAGGATCTGCTGCAGCAGAATTGAATGGCCAGCAAATACAAAGAGATGTGTAGAGGACACCAGTCTGGGCATCAGTGTGCTGATATCAAAGAGTAAAAGGTAAAACACCTGGATTTTGACAACTTTCAGGCCCACTGTCAGGAACAAAGTGCTCATACAGCTGCTGCAATTGCGGCTGTACTAGAATAATGTCCCCTAAAAAGGCTTAAAGGTGATGATTTATGCAGGCACTTTCTTGTTTTTTTAACACACTAACATTGTGGGCTACTAACCCCCCAGTCTGGCAAAGACCATGATCATGTTTCCCAGCAAAACTGTATTTCTGTATGCAGTCGGTGAGATTACTCACATGCTTAAAGTGCATGCTTAAATGCTTTGCTGCCTTGGGACCTAGTTTTATCATTATATGCTTAACTTGATGACATTTCAGACCTAAAATCTGATGTTAAATCAGGGTGAAACATACTGCAGAGTTGTCTGCTTCAGTGATTTTTGGGCTTTTCTTATTAAATATGTGAAGCCATTCCATAGGTCAGAAGAGGTGAGTTTTCTTTTTCAGAAAGAAGCAGGGCTGCTCTCAAGAGATGGGCACAGGACTGACTGTTTGCATGGAGAACTGCGTTAGTTTTATTCAACACTGGCAGAGAGGAGGAGCTGGGGAGGAAGAGGAGAAAAGAGATGTGAAGATGAGTGCTGAGGTCTCCGTGGGAATGGAAGACAACATAACAGTTAGTGATACCCCCTGCTCTTGTCCTAAAGGATGTCATGTGCCCGTAAGAGACTGGTCTTCTGTATTGGTAACAAATAAATTAATTTATCCAGATGTAGTTTAATGTTTGCCTTTAAAAATCAGCCTGCGTTGCAGGATTTTGGGTAAAGCCACTCACAAAACACATGCATGGACATATAAGCTTTTTACAAATACTCCTGTCTGGACTGAAAAGCATGTTGAAATACAGAAGAGCTGACAGTGAACACATCTAGAGAACTTGGGAAAAAAACCTATCTGAGGAAAAATATGGAAATACAAGGCCCATCTTTACAGATCAATGCAAGGGAGTCCCTGGTGACCAGTGTATAGATCATTTAAAAGAGCTCTCATTCTGTTCATCAGTCAGCTCCAATGTACACTGACTGATGTTGGTCTTTATTAATAGCTTTGGCATTAGGGAATCAGTCACCTGGACATTGTCCATGGAATTCTCTTGCCCCTTTTATTTGAGACTTTCATTTATAGGCTGTTAATAGATTTGTATTTAGAGAAGAGTAAAACTGGTCACAATAAGGATGGAAAGGGAAGAAAGCCCCTTATTGATCCCAATAGTGGAGTCTTCCCCTCAGCAGGGTCTTTTAATTAACAGCAAAAATGATAAATTGTGCAAACTGTCTAGAGCACAGACACCTCTCCCTGGTTGGAAATCCTGTGCCATGTCACGGTTTGTCCTGCTCTCATGGTGCTGCTCTGTCCACATCTCTCCCTCTCTCTCGCAGCAGATTTGGGCTGTGGTTTGTGCTAGCTTGTGCCTCGCAGTCACAACGGGTGAGCTGTGCCAGCGCCTCTGTTGATTCCAGCCACTGCCCTCCTGCATGCAGAACTATACCCTGCGACAAAGGTGCCTCATTTGAACGGGGCATCCCTTTGCTAATGTGCCAAACCTCCTTTCCAGCTAAATCGTCCTTTCCTGCTGCCTCAAAGCCATCCTGTGTGCTCCCTGCGAGAGGGAGCTCAGGCTCGCTTCAGGAAACCCACATGTTGTCTGCTTCTTCATTCAGCACAGTTGTCAATCTTGGTAATGAAGAGGCTGAGGACTGGGCTTGGAAAAGCTGCTAAATAAATCATAGCCATGCTTTGCATTTTTAGAGGTGTTTTTCATGTCTAGCTTGCAGAATGCCTCATGAAGGGAGGTGAGTATCATTGTTCCTCCTAAAAGGTAAAACTGAAACATGATGAGATCAAGCAGCTGACTCAAGGTCAACCTCCGGCCAGTGTCAGAGCAAAGGCTTCAGCCTTCATCCGTTGTGCAGGCTGAGGTGGTTGGAAATACACCTTTGTTGCAGGCTTGAAAAGCCAGGTGTGATTTAAGAGGCACTGGCTAGTTGCCATGCAGTCAGTTTGAAAGGGCAGCCCTGTCAGGATGTGATGCAAGGGCTTGACGAAGCACCGCTGAAGCTTCCAGCAAAAGCCCCACGGGTTGCAAGGATGCAGGCTGAGACCATAAATTGCAGAAGATTTCCTCTAGTCATCGTGTGAATCTTTGCTCTATGTGCACGAGGGATGTGATTAGTGACAAACTGTCCTGCTAACACAGGGCACATAGAGACCATTGTAAGATGCTCTGACAACACAGACATTTTTCTTTAGGTGTAACTCTCTCCTCCCCAGTTCTAAGACATTTTGCATCTTGCTTTTCACCCCACTCACGCAAGTGGTACATCATCACCCCAACATTTATGCAGAAAAGCTGCAAGTTCCTCTGCACCATAGAACAACTGGCAGCAGGATGGGGGTATAAATGCAACTGGAATCCTGGGTACACAGCCTACTTTTTGAGCATAAAGGGAGAACTCTTCCCCATCCTGCTACTGCCCACACCCCAAGGAAAATCAGTCCTCTGCTTTTAGTCTGGACCAGAATCAAATAGCTGCACCCTGTTGCTAGGCTACCTGGCTTCCTTCTGCACATCCCTATAACTGCTGGAAACCTCGCATCAAATTGCAGCTCACATGTTGGGTTATTTTTATCTTTTTGGGGAGATGAAGGATGAATGGACAGCGGGGCGGAAGGAAGGAAGGAAGATATGCAAGTGCTTGGATCTGCTGGTCATTGAGTTATTTGGTATGTGTCTGAAAAAGCCTGTGAATATGAATGTGTGTGTTTCTGCTTCCTTAAATGGGTAGAAGGTATGTGGGATCATAATGAAATATCTGGCTGACTAATGAATATCAACTGACACCTTTTGTGCTATTTTGAATCCTTGATAATTTGTCTTGTGTTCTGCAACAGCCAGAAAAGAGCTGGAAACAGCTTCACAAAATGCACTGATGCACCAGAAAACCTGTGAAAGGCTGGAAAGTGGGGAATAAAAAGCTCCTGGCATTTACACAGCCACAAGATCTTTACATGTTGCTTGGATTCAGATGATCTCATCATGAAGGCAGCAAGAAAATGGGGTAGAAAAGTGAAAAATAGTTGCAGAAAAATTATTCCCATCCCTCTGAGAGCATGGATGGTATTCCGTTGTCCTAAGATGCCCGTGTTACCCAATGCAGAGCAACGCTGGGTGGTTCCTAGGCTGCTGCATGCAGCAGTCTCTGGGAGCTATGATCTGTGGTGGAGGATCAAGCAGATGTAATAGGAAATACTCATGGATTATTATTATATTATATATTTATTAATATTATTACTCATTATTACTAATTATTATATTATATAACTATGCACCACCTTACACGTTCAAAGGACTGTATCTAATACTGCTGCTAATGCACAGTATTATGTATTCTCTGGATTGATTTTTTTTTTCTTTTCACAGATAGGGAAACTGAGGCTTGCAGAACCTGACTGACAGCTGGCCATTGAGGCTGAAGAAAACCATGGCTGGATCCCATAAGTCACATCATGATCCGTGTCCCATTGAATTAAAAAAACCTATATAATAAATCACCTAATTTCATATGTATTGCTTCTAGGATTGAGGGCTTTCTGTATAGGCCAGCAACAGACTGCAAGGAAATGAAGTTGCTTTCCAGCTTTCTTTGACCCTTTTCTGCCTATAAAATGTGCTGCAGCTGTATGAGATAAGAAACTCACTGCAGCTCACATCACCCTCACCACTGTATGCTGGGTTACAAGAAAGGGGGTTTGATTCTCCTTTCAGGTCTTTGGAAAGGGGAGACAGAAAAAGGCTTAAAAAGTGGTATTTTAAATCCTCTCTCTTCTCTGTATTTGCATTAATTGAGATTCTCACTTCGAAGGTGGGTGCAAAACACTGGATAACCTTACCCTGACAGAAGATGAGATGCCTACCTGGGACTAAAGCCTGCCAGGGTAAGAGAGACTGAGAAATAGCCACCTGCCATGTAGCAAAATGCTACCCACAGTTATCGCAGCTGTGAGATGCTGATTAAAGGGGAAAAAAAGAGGGGAAAATCCCCACTGTCTGGGATCCATCTAAACCTCACCCCCTGAGAAACCATTCCTAGTGCTGTCAGCAGAGACTCTCCTTTGCTATCAAAGACGGAGTCCCCTTAAATCATGGCTGCCAATTACCTACGAAATAAATGCAAGCCATAAAACTCAGCCCAAATCAGGTTTCCTGCCCTCATTCCCTCTGTTCTCCTGAACATCAAACAGCCACCCAGGGCTGAGACCTGCCACCTCCCCACGGTGCCGGCAGGAGACACATTGTTGGCAGTTGCAATCATGGACTCAATCAGTGACAAGGAGATTATTTCTATTTTCTCAGCAGCTGTTTGAAGGGAAATAATCCTGGAAGAGCTTAATGAATTAGCGTTACGAGAGTTATCCGAACTAATGAGAAGGAGTGGAAATGGGCTGAGGAGAAGGGGCTGCTTTTCAAACAAATGCAACGCCTTTATTGGCTCTCTTCTGCTTTGGATGTTCAAAGACCTTTTATTTTCTTCTACAGTAATTTATTTCCTGAGTGATTGAAGAACAAAACCAATTACAAACTGTATCAATTTCTTTTTCTCCTCTTAGCTTTCTCATTTTCACTTAGCAAGATGCTCAAACTGATGAAGTTTCCATCCTCCTTTTCCCTTCCCTTTCTGCAAAACCAGTATAATTAGAGACCAGCTAGAAACAAAACCAAATCAGAGTAGCAGAAGTCTTCTGAGCTGAGCAGCGTTAGGTGTTGTGCCATGGCATGCTAGTGAAATGAAAATAAAAAAGGAAAAGGAAAGAAAAGAGAAAAACATCTTTCTAGTGCTTCCAAGATCAAAGGAGCAATCCTTGAAATTTGATGGCTGCGAACTTCTGAGAAAGGAGGTTGTTAAACCAGCCCTGACTTCCGTGTCTGTTCTATCAGCGGGGAGACAGTGACATTGTTTGAACTAGATGCTGACTTTTTCCCCACAGAGGTTGTGTGATGATTTCTGAGTGTGTTCCCTGAGGTTAAGGGCTTGCTAGGAAGTTCAGGAACAGTGGCCATGCTTGCACTTAAAACACATGCAGCTAAGGACCTGGGTGCTTACTGCATTGCCCACATCCTGCCTTTGCACGAGCAGCCAGATAGAGCGGCCCTCACACACGGGTGTGCAGTCAGCTCTGTGCAATTCTCACTCCTTTTTCTTTGGAAGAGGCTGGTGCCCAGAGTTGGCTGAGCTGTCCTGCACAGTGGGTTGCAGCACCAGCATCGAAGTCCAAAGAGGTGTGTGCACGTGCGAAACTGCTACTTCATTTCCTCCAGGCTGCTGGCTGCTGTCACCCTGCCTGTCACACCTGATTTGGCTTCATTGCTCCTTCACCTTCTCCAGGGCTCAGAACACAGCTTTTGCCTCCCTGAAAAATATAGCCCTCCCGCCTTCTCAGGTTTTTCGCTCTTCAGCACGCAAATTATTTCATAGCAAGATGTTTGCTGTTTATTTCCCTCCATATTAACACTAAGAAAGCAGAGAAGGGTCAATCCATTAAGATATTAACAGAAGGATTTGAGCAAATGCAGTCCTGGATCTGAACCACCTCCCTGAGCAGTTGAGACTGATGCTTTGGACACGTCTTCTTGCACCGACTGTGAAGGCTGGAAATGAAAGTGTTCCTACCATCTGCCACCTGGTCCTTACCGCCCTTCGGCTGTGTCTAAGCTTCTGGTGTGGTCATTCCTTAATGACCTTCAATCAGAACAAATTAAGCTAGTAGCACTCTACCATTTAAAGCAGCTCGTCTCCCTTCACTGAAATAAGCTAAAGAGCAACCAGCCGAGCACTTGGCAGGCAGAGGTGAGAGGTTGGTTGTGATCTGCTTGTGCAATAACATTTCTGGCATAGCAGCAGCCAGAAGGTTACAGACCTGTTGCTAATGCATCCCTCCTCCCTGGATAGCCCATTTTTTGCACTACATAAATTTATTTGTTCTTTTCCTGTGTTATTTTAGACAGTCTACACACAGTTTCTGTCCCTCATGCTCTTCATTTCACTCATGGGGATCTCTCTGCATGTTCTGGATGAATTTTCCTTGTCTCAGCTGCTGCGGTTCATGCCCACGCTGCAGCCCGGGAGTCACACGCACGTGTTCCCGCACCACGGCGAGGTCAGTGGGAACGCACGAGAGAACACACTGCAGCATCAAGACTGCCCTTGGTTTTGTTCCGTGTAGAGAGAGAAGCAAATGCAGCGTGTGGCACAGGAGCACCCCATCCTCCCCACGCTTCTGTCATTTGGGAAGAGGATTGCGGGAACTGCAAGAGGAACGGGGTCAGTGGAACAGCGCAAAAGCTTTCTCCTGGCTCACAAAGCAGCATGCCCTGCTTTATCTTTGTCTTGTGTCCTGGGATGCCACCGTCTCCCCAGTGTCCTGCCCTTTTGCCCACAAGCCCTGGAAAGCATCCAGAGCCAGTTCAGTGATAATTTTTCTGGCATGGCAGAGTCTGGCAGGTGGTGCAGAAGTAATGTGTTCGCCACTATCCACTTAGCTCCAGCACAGAGAGGTGTACTGGGATGGGGAGAGGCATGATCTGAATGCAATGTGCTCTAAGTGCACAGAGCTGGTGGATGATCCAATAAGGGTCACGGCCAAACAGTATGAATTAGAGCATCACCAGGCAGCTGTAAAGTGTGCAAGAGCTTTGTGGGGGCCAGCTCTTCTCTAGGTCACAGGATTCCCTAAATGGTATATCATCTGCCTCCTTCACCTGACCTACTGATTAATACAGTCTTTATCTTTTGTTCAGATAAATGTTAAATTCTAGGAAGGAAAAAATAGCAGCAACCATACATATGGAAAAGGGTTTGGCAAGGCCTCCTTTAAATACTTGGTCTCTGCTTCTGCTTTACTTTACTTACCAAAAAACCCTTCATGATCCAGAAATGCGAAAATAATACATGAAAAGCAGAAAGTGGCTTAAATAGTTAGAAATAGGAGTGAAACTGGCTGATGAAGGTTCATCACTCAAAATGAAACGTGTAAAGAAAACATGAAGAAAAAGAAATGGAGAAAAGTTGAAATGTAAATTCAAAGTTTAAATTTTTGCCTCATTTACAAATCTATGGTAGGGAATTTGTTTAGGAATACATTAATTTTATGCTCTCTGTCTCTCTAAAATTATAGTTTTAAAATGACATGAAATATTCATGGTGGATTGGGAGGGAACTAATATCACCTTTGCCTTGCTGTTCAAATAAAACAAACTGAAGTCAAAAAGACAGTAAGCAACTGAAAAGCTTTTCATTCCAGGAGAGTATGAAAAAAGAAACTTTCACTTTCCTGTATTCAACGATTACAGTGATAATGGCTACATAAGAACCTAGACGGAGAAATTTCCAGCCTCTCTAAAGTTCTCTGCAGCTTGCAATTACACATAGTCAAATTTATCATGGATGCCAGATGGCACAGCTAGCATATTGGCAGGGATTTTTAGAAGAAAAGAGGAAAAATAGCTGGCCCATTCTGTGCCTAGTTTGCCTTCCTTTCTCACTCCCACCCCCAATAACCTTCTCCCACTTTCTCTCTGGATGTAAATTTCCCCTATTCTCTGTAAATGAATAATTTGGAGAAAAAATAATCCAACTCTTTTGAGGTTAGGCCTTCTTCTAAGATACCTGTATCTCTGAACAGTAAATGGGTTAAATCACTTGGTTCAAAGGCTCTCCTTGCAACTAGCCCTAATATTTTCACTAGGATGAAGATGCAAAATAAATGTAGAGGGTGATCTTGCAAGAAAAGACCCTTACTCTGTAATCAGAAAGTAGGAGAGAGGCAGAGAGGTAGGCATGCAGGTACCGAGGTCAAAAACTTAATGTGGCAAAGACATTACCTTTTGGTGACGCCTGTGTTTGCAAAAAAACCCTGAATCAAAAGATGATGTTGATTGTGTGCACCCCCAAATACCTGTTCCAGGATTTTGCAAGGGCTTAGAATTGCATTTGTAAGTGCTCAGCAACCAGCTGCTTTTCTTGTATCACTCGTGGCCAGATTTTCAAACCATCTCAGTACCCTCCAGGAGCACTGTGACATGCAATCTGCTCCCTGTCTCAAAGGAGACAAAACTCCTTTGAAAATCTGGCCCAGATGGTCAATGCCAATCACTATTGGGAAAGCCTGCAATGCCTAGCAAGGACCGAGGTGCGCATCTCAGAACGATGAATGAAACGTTGGCTCTGGGAGGGACCTGGACCTTATTATCTTTAGTAAATCGAGGAATTTGTGCCAAATCTCACTATAGTTCTTTATATTGATATAAACTTAGATCCTCCAGGGTATTAATTTGAATTACTCCTTTTAATTTCTTTGAGAGTCAATTGCTTAACTGCATCTGGAGATACAGACCCTTGTTTATCTGTTTGTCTATTTCTCCACCCATCTGCTTTATTTTACTTGATTATTCATGTCCCATCATTTAAGGGTTGCTTTCACAGCTCATGACTGTGTTGTCAGGTGTAGCATTTCCATATCCTTTTTTCTGAGCAGTGTTGGTAACTCTTGCTATCGGGATATTATAGGTTAAAAGCTTTTGTCTTCCTGTTGTGTGCACACTCTCTCTAAGTTTAAATGAACATCTAGAAGTAAAATAAGGCAGAGTGAATGGTGCAATTACTCTAACCATCTTTAATCTCTGCACTTGTGTATAGCACTGTTCAAAGGAAAAACACTAACCCTGCAGATACAGACCTGTCGCACTGCTTCAGTTTTTTGATTTACATTCCCTTCTCTGCGTGGGTGGGTGTGGACTTATCAGAAGGAAAGAGTCTGCACAGGTAAGAAACGGGCTTCTGCCTGTTCTCAGTAGCCTGTCTGAAACATCAAGAGCACTCATTCTTCAGCAAGCCCTGGGGTATGTGTTTGCTTTTCCTTTTGGCCAAGTCTCGCTGGTGTTTATCACCCGTGGGTGACTGGAAGGTGAGTTCACATCAGTCCTGCCCGTCTTGCACTCCCCAAGCCTTTTGCCCCTCAGCAGTCCACATGCAGGTTTCAGCTCTTAAAAATCTAACAGAACTATTGATATGCCTAAGAGAGGTTATCCCTCTATGGAGTTAGGGTAATGTTGCTAGCATTTCCCCCCAAAAACCTCATTTCTCCTGGACGCTTTTGTCAGAGACTAAATTAGGGTCTGCTACACTCAGGCTTGTCTGCAGCACATCAGTGTTTGCTGATGGCTGTGTCCCTGTATGCCTGCACCACCCCTACATACACGGAGAAATCACTGGTGATTATGAAATAGTCCCCCAGAGTGCCATTTGATGGCAGTTAAGTAAACCAAAATGAACTATTACCAAAACCAGAAAACCCAAGACAAAAAAGAAATAGTTGAAGGCAGAGTGAATCAGTCCTGGCTGCAGTGTGATTCTGTATGCAAGCTTCTTAGGACATAAGTGTAATCCAGTTGAGATGTTGTATCCCTCCCACATTTAAAACAAGAGAAAAATAATACCTCCTATCAAAAATCAATCTGCCCATTGCTCAATTACTCATACAATCATTCTTCATTTCAATCTCAAATTTGCTCTTGCGAAGCCAGGTGTGATTACCTAGATTGTTTCTTCTAGGGCCAGGTCCTGATGGCTCTATTCAGCTCCGACAATAGCCTCCTAAGCACCCACCAGCAGGAACAGAAGAGTTGGAATTAAGGAAACAAGTGTTTGTTCCTGGGCAAGGCTCTCATTCTGTCCAATTATACAGTGGCCACTGCAGCTCAGGGTAGTGCCAACAGGGGAATTTGGGACGGGATGGTAGAGATTTGCTTTTAACCATTTCAGTGCCTGTAACAGGAACTTTGGTGACATCCTTTTCTTCCCCTAGGTGGAAAGACCAGAATCCAGCCTTCACTTAATAGTTGTGAATAGTCCGTCTCAGGGCTGCAAGAAATGTCATTTGTGTGGCTTTCTCCTAATGCCTTCTCTGGTGTCCTGTACTCCTTGTCATGAAGCTCTTGGTGACTAGCAGTAACCCATTTGGTACGGGACCAAGGACACCATTACTGTGCTGAAGAATCTCCATATGACCCTCCTGCAATAATTGTTGGGAGGAAGTTTCCACCAGTGCCATCATCACTGTCACTACCCAAAAGGAGACTACCGCAGCTGGCCATAACAGATCTCTCCTGAGATTCCAAGAGCATGATGTGTCCTGGCTCATGATGATTTCTAGACCATTTCCCTAGGAGTCTGCACTTTAAAAGAATCTCCCTTAGGAACATCAGTGGAGACTGGTAGAGACAGAAAGTCTGTGAAAACCAGATGTGTGGGGGTCCTTCTGTCCACCATCTAAGCCAGGGTGATAAAGCCTTGGTACAGCTGAGACACAGCTGATCAGCACTGGCATAATACTACCCATCTCATAACCTCCTTTTCTTTGAAAAGCAGCAGGAGATGGCAGTGGCTCAGGGAAATGGGGCAAGATAACAACAGATGGGTCTGCTTTGAAATTACAAATTTCTCTGCCTTTTCTTCTTTTGCTTTGGTTTGAATCAAAGCATTATTGAGCAGTAGGGAGGCCCTCCTCTCCTCCCTGCATTTGAGCCAGTTGTTATTTAATAGTGCAACACTCCATTTATTAAGTCCTGCCACTGTAAATGTGTTGGAAATGAGGAGTTTGCATGCGTGTGGGAGAACCCTTTGAGAAAAGGAAAGTGAGGGGAAAAAAAAAAAAAAATAATGCCACAAATAATTGTCTTGGCATTCTAGAGAAGAAAGGCAGAGGTTTATGCCTGGAAAACAGCTTGTCATTTGTCTTTAATATAGAACAACTGCAAACAGATTTCCTACAGACACTGGCCTCATATTGAACTGATTAAAAATCATGTGCTCACTGATTGTTGCATTCTTTCCCCTGGCTACTGCACTTCATCCCCTCTCAGGAGGTTTGGCCATGGCATGCCCATGCTCCCAGTGCATTACTGAGGGTGATGCTTTGAGCCACAGACAGCAACTGGGGATACCTGCCAGGCTAGACTGCTCTCTCAGGAGGGTCAGTCCAGGGGCTAAGAAAGATAAGAGGACTAGGTTTTCCAGCTTTATAGCTGCCTGGCAGGAGGGATGCAGATAAGGCACTTGATTCCTCCACACTCAGTTGCCTTCTCTGTGCAAACAGCCTTGGTAAATTTTTCCCTTGTATTAAAGGTTGTGAGGTCTTTTAGGTTGAAAGTAATATGTGTATCTTTATTTTTTGTTCTAAAGAATTGCTGATATGGTTAACTCTGGGTTAACAGGGCTGAAATGCACCTCACCTGACATGGGGTAAAAGGGCTGCTGGGAGCACCAACCTTGAAGGGGATGAGTTAGAGCTGAAGGTAGCACTGCGAAATCACAAAAGAGCAGCTACAGCCCTCCCTACCATCCAGGTAAATCCGTGCCCATCTTAAACCATGAACAGATGTACAAACAAAGCTGTAAATTAAACCACAGTGGCCTAGACCACTCTTTAACATTCATGCTCCACTCTCACTGCCTATAGAAAAGAGCGTTGCATACCAGCAGTGAGTGGTCTCCTATATCTGGCCATTTCCTGCCACACTCTTGTGTTTTCACTGTCCTACAGTTGGATCAGTATCCTGGGAGAGCAAAAAACACCCACCCAGGCTCCATCCACTGGGGGACAGTGACCTATCAGGTCTGAGCGACAACAAGAAAATCAGAGCAGACACTGGAGGTCAGGATGGGACTCAGGCTCGTGGGGTACAGAGGAGGTAACTGCAGTCCTGGTAGGGACACAGTGCTGAATCTCTGGCTCTACAGAACACCCAAAAGTGACCACTGTCAAAGCTCTTACCTAAGGTGAGACTAGGTGATTCTAAGACATGGCACAGCTGATGCCTGAAACACATTTCTGTGTTGAATTTTCAGTGAAACATTTTGCTCTGAAGCCAAGGGTCTCACCAGAAATTGGCACCTATTTCTGAAGTATCTGAAAAAGGCCTGATTGCTGAAGAAACCCCCATCTGAGCAACCTCCTTCTGAAATCTGCACTCTGCCAAGCTAACCTGCAGGAGCTAAGGGACTCCAGATCACCAGGCACTGCCAAAAACTGCACTCTCAATTCTGTCCAGGGCATTCTCATGGGAGATAAGAAAAGCAAAATCAGCAAATCTGCACCTGGTATTCTGAACCGCAACAACAACTGACTGTGCCACTTTAGGGAGACAGTGTCTGAGGAAAGGGTTAATTCTGTTTTCATGCTTTTAAAAAATAATTATTTGTTGTCACCGTGAAGAGTGACTGATAACAATAATTACAGCTCAAGTATACTGTTCAGTTGCTTTCTGTCAAAGGGGCTAAGTGTAAATCAGCTAGTCCAGTTGTTGGGGGTTTTTTTTTGTGAGAATGCTTGTGATTAGGTTCCTACCATCATATTCCTTCTTCTCTTACAGAAACAGGGGAAACTGCCTTCTGAAGTATCAGATAGAGTTTTGCCTAATAATAGAAGTCTGCTCTTGAGTTTGAAATCCTTGGAGGAGTGGAGAGAATGAGGCAAACAAGGGCAAGATTTATCCCGCAGCATCTACGCGTTGTCATTTCTTCCTCTAGTTTTTTTCCTGGGTGCCTTGTAATGTTTTAAAGAGAGTTATAAAATGGTGCTTAGTTTAATAGTTCTCAGAGCTCAGCTAAATCTCTTCCCTGATTGTGTCACCTTTTCATTCACTGACTCCATTTCTCCTTTGTGAAATGGGGATGATATACCCTTTCCCTCAAACTCCATCTGCCCAGTCTACTTCACCTACAGAGCATTTCTCACCATTATACCACACATAGTACATGGAGACTATTCTTAACTGGGTCTCAAATATAAAATTACAACAAAAAGCAAGCTACAGTGATACTGATGAGGGATGCTTAACCCTGCAAAGACATACAGCCAAGTGAAGTGAACGCAAGGAACAGAGAAAGGGAACAAGTAGGTGTCTATGGCCATAGAAGAAGAGATGTTTTGGTTCAGAGCTACGTGGTCAAATAGTGGCAGTGTGTGATAAATTGCCATATTGTAACACAGCTTTAATGGAAAAAGTCCATGAAATGTTTTCTTTACTGATTATTTTAAAAACTGGTTTGCAGAAGAAAATGCCAAAGCATGTAAAATAACCTCCTTTGTGTTTTGGGGTTTTTTTTGTGCTTTGGTGGGGTTTTTTAGTAGTCTTTTTTTGTTTGATTTTTTTTGGTTTGGTCTTTTTTTGGTTTGGTTTGGGTATTTTTGTTTGTTGGGGTTTTATTCCACCTGAAGTCCCTGCCTATTTCCAAAGAAAGGTGTTCAAACAGGGTCAGTAATGTGAGTATCAGACCCTTGAAAAATGCATGAAATCCTACAGAATGAGCTTCCCTGCAGAAAGCTGGTGCAAGAGTGGGTGGTTTTACGGTAATCAAGAGTGGTCTTGAGAAGAGAATTTTGCAAAATGCCTGGTGGACATGTAGACAATAGAGGAGTGTCTGCAATGACAATGGAAAGCACTTTCCCTAATGGGAAACATCCTCATTATTCATACCATACTCTTGCACTGTGTGGTTCTTGGGGTGGTGAAATGTAGGGTGGATCCAAGACCCTGACTGCAGCTGATCCAAGTTATCTAATGGCTGCTAATGTTTTTCTCCTTGGTGGGCACAGGAAACTTGTGTAATGGAAAGTACCATTAAAATAGCACTAGGATCCTGTCTTACAGCACAAAGAGGAAGGCCCTAATCTTCCTTTGTTATGGATGCCAGCGACTCCAGCTCCCCAGCCAGCTCTCTTTGAACATTTTGTACAGTATCTGCAACAATACTAACAAATTCAATTAGGATGAATCACGTAACAAGGATGAATCAAGGGTACAAAGGGGATCTGGCTGCTCAATAAAAATCTAAAACTAAAACCACCCTCTGTATCCCTTTCAAAACTGGAATGGTTTGACCAGAATATATTGCAATACAGTGGTTTTTTTTCTCTTCTTTGGCCCTGCGCTGTAGCTACGGCCATAGAAGCCTTTCTTATTTTTAATAATAGAGCCATACATCAGTTCTCTTAGAAGGGCTGATCAAATAATACTGAGCATCCGCGTGGCGTAACACCAATTTTTCAACACTGACTCCTGTTCAAGGCACATGGGAATGAGTATCCTTGTCACTTAACAAGGGGATGGTCTCAGTTTAGGATGTCAGAGTTTGGCTAGACAAGTGAAGCATTTTCAGTGCGTATTCCCTTCCGGCAGATTTGTCTGAGAACCTAAACCCCACCTCTAGGCTTGAATCCAAAGCCTGTTTGCAGCTATCAGGGTGCATTAATGCTCTCAGGGAAGTGTGCATTCAAGCCCCCCTTGCCAAGCAGACTCTAGTGATGATGATAAACCACGATGTCTATGCTAAGAGGCCTGTATAGCTTGAGTTTCAGAGCTTTAAGACATGAACATTTATAGTGCCCAATGAAATCATGCTTTAGCATGACATCCGGCACTTAGTCATTTGGCAGATGATCAGAACAGATCACTACTCTGAGCACATCCTGAAACTACCTGTACCGTGCATTCGTGCAAGGTAATTGACAGCCAGAAATATGGAGAGGCAATGTGCACAACCCCACTGCTTTGTGCCCTCTTTCCTTGGTGGCAAATATGCCAGGAGTTTCCAGTGCTGGGTGCCTTCCTGCAAACTCTCAGGAAAGGAGGGGAAAAAGGTGTGAGAATTTATAGTTAATAAAAAAACCCAAAAGCCAGAGATTCTGTTCAAAGCTGCCAGGATGTTGTTTTGGACATGGGAAAACATAAATCACCCTGAAGGACAGCTAGGAGACAAACCAAAAAGGAAATTGTAATGCTTTTCCCCAGAACTCATCTCTGTATTGGTGGGTAAGTTCTGAGCAAAGATGGTTTACCTATGTCACTTTGCATTCTTCACTGATGCAGCTGAATAAATACTGTTGTTCCCTTTTTGGAATACGCATTAGCTGATTTTTAAGTATCAGGCCACTAGCCCCCAAGGGTGTGATGGAAAGAACCAATCAACCAATTTCACAGCATTTCATGTTTATTCCACAAACATTGCTTCCCTTTCTAGCTCCTGAATTGGTTCTGGATGGTTCACAAAATTCTCAGATTTATTTGTTATTCAATATCGCTTATAAATTTCTTCCATGAATAATGAAATTGGGCTGGAGATTGTTCACTAACAGCCTTTTGTGAATAGCTGTAATTCACTATAGAAAATTCACGTTGTTATTTGATATGTTAGCTATGTTTTGTGATACTGTCTCCGACTGGATGAATTATATATCTCACCAGGGAGCATGGAATGAATTGTGATTTAAAAAGTCCTGATTGGCCATTTCTAGGCAAAGTGAGGAAAATAATCGAAGCGTGGATGTTTATTAGTGGCAGGTATGTTTCTCCATCCACTTAAACTGACATAACTGGGAGATTGCTGCACTGATGTCAGCAGAAATGCTGACTGTAAAACGGAGGTGAAAAAGGCATTACAGTCAGTATTTCTGAAATAATACAGTCTCTCGGGGCTTCCTGGATGGCATCTGGTCGCAGGAGAAAATAACAGAAGCAGCAGAACACTCTTTTAACCGTTGTTTCGCATCATTTATATGGGATTTTTTTCCCAGTGAATCTGGTGTGCTTGCGCGTCCGTGAGTGAACAGAAAGAGTCCATAAAGGCTTCTCTAGCTGCTGTTTGCTTTGCAGTGCTACAGGCTGTAACGGGGCATACTGTTCCAATGGCAGTGTTCACTCCAGGGGAACAGGAAGAACAAACGTTCAATTAAACTACATCCTCCCCACCCCAAAACCCTTCCTCAAGTTCACAGCCTGGCCTCCTTTGCCGCAGTTTGCCCGTGCCGCCTCCCTTCGACCATCAGCTGGCTCTTGCTCTTGCCCCGGGCTGCCAGCTCCCATCCGCCCCTGGGCAGAAGCTGGCAGGTTGATGCCCTCTGTATCGAGGGGAACAGTTCTTCACCTCTTAAGTGGGGCCAAGGCCAAAAATCCCTAAATTGAGAAGTGCAGCAGCTTTGCAGCCTCCCTCCTATTGCCCAAAGCTGGCAGCTGAACGGCTGGGACGATGGAACCAGCTTCAGCCTGGTTCACACAGCTAAGCCTGCCTGTCGCTTCTTTTTTTGTGTGCACGTATGCTTTTAGCTTAGGTGGGGTTTATTTTTGGCTGGGTTTTTGTTTTGTTTTGGTTTTTTTCCCTTTGAAAACAATTTGATTCAACCGACTTTTTAAACTGCATTTATTTTGTGTGTCACAAGGGTATAGGGCAGCCTATAGGTGAGGTATATAGGTATAAGGCAGCCCAAGGTGAGAGGAGGAGAAAGCACAGCCACTCTTTCCAAATCCAACAAACTCAATTCCCATGGCAGGAATATCAAACACCAAGGCTCTGCAAGCAGAGCCACCCATGTTCACCAATAGCTAAAACGCCATTGTAAGGTCCCAAATGACACCTGGTCCACCCATAGCATTTATATCACCAGGCACCCCCACTATGGTCACACCAGAAAGTCTCCCATTCCCAGTTCTCCTTCCCATTTCCAAATATCGGGAAAGGTGAACTCTCTGAACTGTGTGTGTACAGGCAAACGGGCTCATCTGAATGCACTGCAACAGCCGTGTTCACTCCTCCAGTGCATCTCCAGCCTGCGTGTTTATGATCTCTCCCTCTTCAGTTTGGATTTAGGTATTTTTTTTCTTGTTTTGGGTTTGTTTTTTTTTTTGTCTAAGACAATTACGTGAATTTTAAAAAACAGCTGTACAAGTGAGAAAAAAATCCAAGCGGACTTTTCCTAAACCTGAGGTGGAGGAGTGAGATGCTGCTCTTAATTTGACAAATCTTTTTTGATTTGGGGTAGGATTTTTGTTTCGTTTCCCTCCCTCGCTAATGAAATTCCTAAAGATGAGATGGGCTGTTGTTGCCATAGAAACTTCGCGCTGGCAGAAACTAAGACTGCAGATTTATTCATGCGGCTTGTTAGTCAAACTTGATGCAATAACAGAGAATTAATATTTCAGTCTCATCAAGCTCTTGCAGCTTTTGCCTTTCTGCAGAACCAGGGAGCAGGAGGAAATGCTAAACTCTGCGCTGCTGTACTAAATTCCTCAGTCCTCTCTGGCACTGCACCAAGCATGGCTCTGCTTTATGTGCAGGGAGCAGGCCTGAGTGGTGGCTGCAGGAATTCTGTCCTGGTTGTCTTTTCAAAGCCTCTTGGATGAATTTGGCAGAGAACTGAGTCTTCCGAGGCATCTTAACAAAGGGTCTTAACCATTTGTAACACACACAATGTATTTTGTGTTCTCAGTAAGACGTATTTTGCAGCTACTGATGGATTGCCCTGTTGGATAAATAAGCATTTATCCTCCTGGTGACAAATAGAGAAACTGTGATGGGGAGGACAGATGAATGTGCCATACATACAGCAACTCCAAATCCACCCCAGCAGAGCAGAATTAGGGCTGGATCTTTCCCTAACTCTGAGTCCCTGCACATGTTACTCATGTCTGCATTCTCCTCCTTGAACTTCACTTTTGCTGATGAGAATCAGCTCCAATCATGTTTTCCCCTCAAATATCACTCCTGTTTACGATTACACAGCTCTTCCAAACAATGATGTGAGATCACCAATAACTGTATATAGCTATAGGAGGGGAAATGGGCAGAAGCAGCAAAGTCCTAAGGAGTTATTAGAAAGAGGAAATGTTTTAGTCATGAAGTCTGATGTTACAGCTTAGGCTACTTACTGTTCTTGGCCAAAGTGAAACAATCAGCATCAACCTGTGACCAGAACTGCTTCACTGGGAGTTTGAAGTTCTGTACCACTACAAGTCAACACAGAGACTTGCTTGGCCAAATCATGAAGGAGTTGAGCCTTTGGAGGATGAAGGCTCTTCTGAGA
This sequence comes from Todiramphus chloris collaris, assembly GCA_025345505.1. NCBI lineage: Eukaryota > Metazoa > Chordata > Aves > Coraciiformes > Alcedinidae > Todiramphus > Todiramphus chloris. The sequence continues at coordinate 2,832,455 of JANVCC010000040.1, forward strand.
GCACCCAACAAGACTGTATGAAAGAAATCAGTGTATTGAAATTTCTCCCTGTTTCAAGTTTGATAATAATTTTTTTTTTTTATTTGATGAAATAGGAACTTTCTTAGATTCAATCCCCTTGTCCCTTTATACGCTTTCCAAACCAACACACTAGGCAGCTAAGTGAGACATGGACACAGAGACCAAGGGAAAGGGAGGGAGCACATCACAGCAATGCCGCAGTCTATCCAGTCCACTGATTCAACTGATAGTTTTCACACAGAATGAAAACTAGCCAAAATCACTATTCCTATTACAAGTCCATCCATATGCAAGTTAACTGTAGATATCTCAGGAGTTCAGTGAGTTCTGGAGGGAGTAAAGTGGTAAGGGTCATGTCAAGGACATGGAGAAAAGTCATCCCCCTTACTGTTCCCAGCAGCCCCCGAATATGCCTCTGTGTATGTGCTTGCTTACGCAGACACCAATTTGTTGTGCCTACATAGATCATTTTGCCCTTTCACAAAAGGCAAACTACAGCCAAAGTCTGTCTGATAGATCCCTGATATAAGGATGGAAATGAACACACTAAAGGGACCAGCTGAATTGTCTTTGAATCATAAAAGGTGAACAATATTAATGTTCAATTGGGATTTAACCGGACCTGTATTTTAATAAAAAATATACATACTTCTGCCACAGGATTAACAGTTTAAAGCCCTCACCAGCCTCTCCTTATTGTCATTCTTCTCAAGGAATCTAAGTTTTTTCTCTCTGAGATGAGTGGGTGCTTTGACTCAAAGGTGCAGAATGAACTGGGAGGTCATTTGTTCTCACGGAGAACTCAAGCAGGTAGGTGTAAGCCATCCCAATCTTCAAGGATTGCCAGTGCCATTCTGAGAGGGGCTCAGCACCTTCCGTCCCTCTCTCAGAAACACTTCAGTACTGAACAGATATACATACTTTACAGCAACTGATATAAGTTAGTGAATTCAAATCTGAAATCAATAAACCTCTGAAAGTCATTTATGACTGCCTCACACTCAGATTACTCAGCGCACGTCAGGATTAGGCATACTGGGCAAGATTTTCTGCTTCTCTGTTTCACTGGAGTTCCTAGAGGTGGGAATCTGTGCAGCATCTGCCCTTATAATCATTAGTAAAATAAATTAGAATGCTTGAAGGAGCAGCCTGATTAGGAAGTGAAGTGATCACTAGCAACTATTGTCACTGTTGTGTGCTTTGTTCCACTTACAAGGCTAATTACTGTAACAAAGTGGATCATTTTAAATGGAAATTCTGGATGACTCTCAATGCACATGTTCGTGATTTTTTTTTCCTGGATGCATCACAACCACATACAGGAAACAAAGGACAATAGAAATAATAAAAACACAACTAAATTGAACAAACTATTCAATGAACTGTTGTTAGAGCTCATTAAAAATGTGCATTTGTCCTCATTCTTTATGAGTTCTTTGTCTGAGGTCCCCTATCAAGCTCTACCATCTCTACATCTCTTTGCAAGACATGGTTGTCTACCCAATAAGCCTATTATACTTTCTGACTTCAGCCCAAGGAACCCAGTACCTCCCAAGGGAATCACTGACTGACCTCACGTTAATCTCAGTGCCATAGGACTGAGGAGAAATTCTTCACTCAGTCACATCCTTAACTTGTAACACATGTCCACTCTTAGTCAGCAATGCTCTTCAGCACTGGAGCTGGATTTAAGGAAAAGTTGTGAGTTAATCGCATGTTCACTTGTTTGGCACATTATGCCTAAAGCCCATATTGCCCGGAAAAAACACCTGATGGTTGGGCAATGTCCTTCTCCTGTTTGCCTTGACTCTTGACTGAGCTTCTTGCTCAGTGCTGTGACAGCTGGGTATGTGGAGAGTCTGCAGGACTCAGCCAAATGTTGCCTTCTTTTCTTGATTTATAGATGGTTTCTGAGGCAGGAAAGAGCTCTAATATGAAGGATTAGGGAGAAAGAGTTTTTCAAGAAGACATTCTGAGCCTATGTTAATCTTCTTGAATGGACTGAAGTCCATTCCACTGAAGTCCATGTGGTCCTCATGCATTCACTACAATACCCAAGGCTTTTTGTAACAGTGCATGTTCTGTGCTTAGAGAAAAGTTTTTCATTTCAATATATAGCTCCTAGCCTGCTCATTCATTTCTAGAGGCAAAATGGGGGAGAAAAATTGTCTGTACATTTAGACAATATATGAGAAAGCTGTGAAATCGTTCCCTGCCAATGCAAAATCTGATTCTGACATTCCCCCTTTCCTTCACTGCATTTACTCCTGATTTGAGAGGTAATGTTTACTCATGAGAAAAGCACCTCGGAAAAACTGCAGAAATATTACTCTGTATAGGAAATTTTGGCAAGTTTGGACTGACAGCTGTTTATTCTGTTGGTGAATACCACGTATCTGGGGAGACGACCGAGTTGTAACAGGCACAGCAAAGCAACTACCTAGGACTAGTTCTCTTCTAAATGGGTTCAAAGCACGCAGACCAGACATGTGTCCACATTCCCACAGTTAATTTCTCCGGATTTTAAAATAACACTGTAGGTTTTCTTTCATAACCCTTCTGAACTGATAGATTTATTTTTCTGTGAGAGCCAAGGGTAGCCAAGAGGCTTGCAATTAGTCTCACCACTGCCTGCCCCTAACGGAAGTCTTCCTTTGTGCAACAGATACATCCATTGCCATCAGAGCTGGGAAAGTGGCATCCCAGAAGCCTGATCTGAAACCAAAGAGCAGCAAAAATACAGACATATTTCTTGCAGAGGGCACACACAGACATCTCAACTCTATTGCTTTAGATGGTCCACAACTGCTTTTAGAAATAATCTGCATGTAGACACAAGGTTCAATACATCCTCAGTACATTAGATACGCTGCAAATGCTCAGATCAATTGTGCCTGCACAGCAAGTCTGCTTGAGATCTATTGGTGTTACCCTTTTTTAAGATGTGCCAACTTGGTTCTGTCCATGTGTAATTGGATAGAAGTGAAAAAAATAGCTGACTTCGACTATTTCATCCCTATAAAGACAGTTCTGTCTTTATAAAATGAAAAAAAAAAAGGGGGGGGGGGAAGAACACATTAAAATTTGTCTTCAATGTACAATGTCAAACACTTTTCAGGCCACCAGTGTAGTGGTGTCAATGGTATTTTACTGGTCTGAGTATTATGTCAAGCCAGCAGATGAGGAATAGTTATTGTGATTGCTGTCATTACGTGCTGTAAAACCAGCGTAAGTGGGATGAGAGTCAGCCTGGCTGTGCTAGCAGGAAAGAAAACAAATGTTTGTAATAAAGTGCAACTTCGACTGATGTGGCTTTCAGTGATGCTACAAAATGAATGTAACTTATATACCTCGGGCAGAAGTGGGTAGCAAACAAAGCAAGGGTGTGAAGGGCAATCACTAAAACGCGTGATTGGCTTTTTATAGTTTTTTGACATCTGTGTAAATCCCCTGAATTGAATAGAGTTACCCAAGGCAACTAAGGATGGAAAGAGAAAACCTTTTCATGATTTGAGAACCAGGAAATTAAAATTGTTAGAATAAAGAGCAAAGCAGATTAATCCAAGAAAAGTCAAACTCCTTGTCTTTCCTAGAGGAGCTCAAAATGACACCACTTTCAGCTGTGTCTGTTTTATAACCCCCCAGACTCATTAATTGCATGTCCTCTCACTGAGTGAATTAATTTCTGGTTTTGCCAGATGAGTGGCTTTTAAAGAGACTGAGTGCAAGGAAAGGTAGGAAGTGTTAAACCTAGGAAAAAAAGAGTAATATACCATAGTCTTAAGTCAAATATTTGCTATTCTCTGTAAAATATTAGTCTGCCACCTGTGAGAAGGTGATAAGCAATTTGTCCTGGGTAAAATTATAGTAGACAGTGGGACACTGAGTGACAGTGAAATGCTGCTTTTTTTTTAATCCATTTGAGAGAACATGTTGAGCTGTGTGCCTGTTTCGCTGGGCTCTGCCTAATCGAAACAAGGGAGGCAAGCTCCAGCCCAAATCAATCAATAAATAAGCAGAGTTGGTACCTACTGACATTTGGCCCAACTTTGGCCTGGAAGGTTTTATGAATATTATGAGCTCTTGACTTCCACTGAAATCAGTTACAGAACTAGGGTATTCCCAAAAGTTTTGTCAGCACGGCAGAGGCATCACTTTCAGTTTTGACATGAGTACAGCTCTATTAAGTAGACAAAACTGCAGAGCTGCATGCCTGTGACAGGTTTGGACAAAGAAGTACATTCTTGATGAACCTAGTTGGGAAATCTGGTAGCTCAGCCAAGAAAATAAAGACCTGGGACCATCTTTGTGAATGTATGGGGAAAGAGTGATAATTAAGATCATGTACTCTAATTGGAGACCCCTGCAATGTTCAGCAGCTGCTGTCTGGGCATTTTCGATTTGACAAACCACTTGAATACTGGCCTATCACAACAAATACTTTCCTCTTGAGAAAGTCTCAGCCCAGTGAAGGTCGAAGACAGCTTTGGAGCACACTCAAGTTCATGGCTGCTTGGACACAATTTTTGGTTGAATATTTCTATTTACAGTGAGTTTAGTGGCTGGGGTTTTGTCACACTTTTGTCAGACTCATCCAGTTGTATTTCTTCTAGTAGAACATAACAGCAAGCAGTGCAATGCCTGAGTCATCTTTACTCTGGTTTTGGATGATTTCTTTTCCCAGTTCATTGTATCAGTCATTTCTTACAGCTCAGTACAGTGACTAAAACAATATGGCACAGAGACTTCCCTCACATCTTTTGGTCCTCAAGAATTGCTAAGTGCAAGACACCTAAGGCCTATGGACCACATGAAGAGCTAGTACATGTATCTTGATGCTTTTTTTAAAAGAAAGCAAGAGTTCATGTGGTTTGCTGCTATTCTTTGTCCCTATCTTTCATAATCCTCTAGACTTCACAGTCTTCACAGGCTAAAATTATACAGAGCTCAAATGTAGCTTCCTCCCACACTATCCCTAAGCAAGCACCGTCCTGAAGCCCACCAGTGAGCAGAAAAAATAAACCACTGCACAGCAGAAATTCAGCATTTCACTGCCAGTGCAATGACCATTGCAGTAGGTAGCAAAGTCACCACAGCCTCTGGCAGATCCCTCTGGGATACATGCCCATATTCCTGCTGAAGGTAATTAGCTTCAATATTTTAGTGGTGATCCACGCAGCATTTCCTCCTCATGGTGTTGACTTGGTAGCTCAGGGAAGCTTGTTTTGCCACAGATTGTTCTGCCCTGATCTGCAAGGATGCTTGTTACAAAGAATTGAAAAGGTCACAAATACTCCCCTTACATCACCGAGGAGACTTGAAAAGCAAGTGCTGTTATTTAACGGAGCAAAGTGGGGCGAGTGGTAATGCACACTTGAGGGCATTATCAGCAGGGCTGGGGAAGGAAATTTGTGGACAGGTGAGTATTGGGGTGGGAACTTGTGGTTTCCTTGCTTAATCTTCACTCTTCGAGTCCCTTTTAGTCAACATGCAGCAGACAGGGGCTCAGCCATTTCAGAAAGCTAATTATTCTGGAAGGCACCTCTCTAATCATTTGACAAAAAGCCTGTGATGCATGTTGAGGATAATTATCACTTGCTCTGTGTCCTTAAATGTCTCTCATGAATGTCAGCCCCGTCAGATGAAGAGGCGGCGTTGAGAATCCCTCTTTCAAAACACACTGGGAAAGCAGCAGCCATTTCCACATCTGTTAGAATAGTGCATATTAATGTATTTCATTTGTGCAGGGGTATTTTTAGGTTTCAGAATTATGTAAATTGTTCTCCAAATTACACATAGCCCTGAGATAGCAGCTAGTAGCAGTTGCAGCTGTTAGTGTCATATGGTGTTGAACATGCAGCAAGTTGCAAGAGAGAGCATGGAAATGGTTCTGGGCGACACTGCAACCCCGAATATCTGCTAATGGAAAGGCAAATCACATACAGTGCTGCTGGGCCTGATACAAGCAGGGAGACAGCACTGAAAATGGGTCTCTCCACTAATATCTTTCTGTGAGACTTCTCACTGGTGCTGTTATTAGACTTGCTGCTTCTCTGTGACTCAGGGGGTATTGGATGCCATTACCAATACGAACTAGGATGGACAGTTTTATTATCAAGGTCAACAGTGCCGTTAAAATACTTCCAGACATCAATCCTCCACTCCTAATGGAAAGCAACACAAAATAAATTAGCTGACCACTTAACCAGCTGCTAGAGAGGCAGGAGAATGACTGGACGGAATGGCAGGTTTATTCCCTCTGTTTTTTAAGAGGCAAGTCTTTGGATAGCATAAATCTGCCCTACAGACAGTGCACTGGGACCTTAAGTGCTAAAGGAATGGTTGCAGAATTTTCCTGATGAATTTGTCTGAAGTGTTTTTTCACGGGACTAATGGGGACTACACTCTTGAAGGACTTGTGTGGTGCTTGCCTCCAAACTGGATACCCTTTTATGTAGCCATACACAACCATTAATGGGACTCTGCCTTGCTCCATTACATGGAGCTGGAAACTACAGCATGGGGTAATGGTTACTTATTGTTGACTTGCCCAAATTCACTCAGGACATCTGTGGCTGAGCTGAGAACCCTGGCTTTCCGCGTGCCAGGATAGTGTTTAAGAGTTGATGATGAAGGCAGAAGCTGCTTGCAATTAGCCAAACTCCCCTGGCTTCCAAAAATAGAATTGCTACTTTACCCTGGTGGTGATGACTCTAATTTCTATCTCTAAAACATTCTATATGGCTGACCTCTATTGAAGAAAACCACAATGAAAGACAGAACAGATAGTCCCTGATAGACGATTAGCATTACAGGTAGTTGCTGGTGGAGGTTTAACTCTATAGAACTTAGATTTGTGTTTCCTGATATGCTGCCTTTTTTGGTTTTTTAAGTAAAAATATTTTCCTTTTCTTATTAAAACATCTTGACTGTGCAGTAGCTTCATGTAAAACCTTTCACTGTGAGAGACCTGAGGTCAGAGCCTGGCTTTTGTGAGCCACTTCAGGCTCTTCTCCTTGAATACCAGCTTAATCATCACTAGACTTCACAGAACTTGTGAGCTCAAGACCCCATTAAGCCATCAGTGAGTTCTGGCTAGGGCTGAACCACACTCACTGTGCAGGAAAGCTGGAGCACCAAAGGTCAGGAAAAGCAGTGGGGGAGCACAGGAATTACACACACACACCCCTGAGCTTGGCAGGACTGCCAGCTGTTGGCTGAAGAGCTCTGGGAAGGAATGCACATCCCTTGCTCACGGCTTTATCTGGTCACAGGGTTTACTCACATTGTTATCCAGTTCTTAGTCACGAGCAATGAAAATCAGTTACCTTTTTAAAATTTTCTTTGTCTTTACAGGAAGAAAAACAGAAAATCCAGCAGCCAAAGTCAGACAATGCAAGAGAAATGGATGTAAATGAACAAGAAGTATTTTAAGGCTGCAGAGAGAGCACTGTAACTGGGTAAACATGGGCTAGCGGGCCAGCAGCAGCAGATGTTAGGAATGAATGGGATAGAAATGCAATGTTTCAGGAGGGACAGGCAGGTTGTCATGATAAGTCTTGTGGATCGTTTACTAAATTCTGTTTACAGTGTAAACATTTTGTTCAAGGGCTGCTAAAAAAGATTTAAGAGAACTGTTTGGAAATGTTCTCTACTCTGTAAAGTGCTACTACTTTGCCTTTCTTGTCTGGATAGCAGAATAAATGAGAGCTACAAAAATACTGTTGCAACTAACACCACATATCGTTTTTCAGCTGTTGAAACAACAGATCTGTATATTTCTCTTCTTTGTGGTGGAAAAAAAATTAAAGGGAGGAGAAGACATAACACTTTGGAGGGTCTTGAAGTGCTCTGGCAAGGGGTGACACTTGGGATCTGCTTGCCTAGTTCTGTGGTTTAAAGATGCCTAAGCGCATCATGTGGTTGCAAAGCTCATTAGCAAAATTAATTCACTGTGCTCTATTCATTTTTTACAATCCTGACATAAAACCATGGAGCATTTTGCATCTGGAGCTATTTGAAAACAAAGTCACTCTTGAAGTATTTTTTCTGGTTGATTTTAGTAGAATATAAATGGGATGTTTATGGAAACCACAGATTTTTTTTCAATATGGGATCTCCCACATAACATCCTTCATGCTGAACAGACAATACCAAAAGAATGTGGACCAGAGGTGCAAAACAGAAGCCTTAATAACTTTAGTTCAAAGAAATGAATGAGTTTGCTGTGATAACTGATTTGCACCGAGACAGATCACCCACTGGTTAGGAGGTAAACAGAAGTGTGAAGCCCTGGCTTCCCATATCTGTGTGTTTTCTAATCATATGCAAGTCACACACAAGCCTATGCTCTGCTGAAATGGGAGCTGCCTGAAAATCATGGGTGGATCATCATCAGAACATGTGCCTGTGAGCTGGTAAAACCACATGGCTACCTTATCCCGTGGGACTTGAAGGAAAGGTTCACCTTATCAATACGTGCAAACAATAAGAAACTCTTCTGCAAAGAGTTAAGGATAAAGACAAAATTTTGTTATTGGTGTGATAGATAGTAAGTATGAGGGTGGAGATTAATAAAAGGTCTTCTACCATGCTAAGAAGAAATCAAGTCACAGCAATTCAGAAGACTCCTTACCTCAATCAAAGTGGCTCTTTCTGTGTTTGCAATCTAAGACTTAGGTCCCCTGTCAGAGGTGACTTTTTTAATTAGAAGCTCAAATTCACCCAGTCAAGCCTGTAATAAAAGTAGACAGTGAGAACTCATGGATGGTGCTACACAGACATATTGCTTCAGGATGGACTAAACTGTTAATTGATTAAGATCTCAGTCTGTGAAATTCAACAGGGCATTTGCTCCAAAGCCATTAATGTGCTTTTATGCAAGACACTCCTCCTGCACTTAATTAGCTATTTGTGTGGGCATTTATTTATCTATAGTCCTGAAGTCATGGGCAGATCCTCAGATGACATAAATGAATCCAACTCACTTTTTACTGGTGAAAGACTAAGCCCAGAAGCCATGCAGATAGCAAACTCCCAACTCATTGATAGTTCCCAGCCCTTTGCTGGCATTTTCCTGCTTCATACAGTTTTGCGATCTAATTGCTTTTTCAGGCACTTGTGTTTTAGAGGTATTTCTTTTTTCCCTCTAACAACCCAAATTGCTCCAGGAAGAGTCAGTTGTCATGACTCCCTGCTTTTAAGGCTGCTGCTGCCACCGTTGCCTGACAATAAGAGGAACGGAGGACCAAAGGAGACAGGGAAAAAAAAACCCCTAATTATAGCCCAGACTGTCTTTCTCTCTAAGGTGGAAGGGAATGTAAATTATCATTCCTGGATACAAAATCAAATAGAATTACTTATCTCTTGAAATCCCTGCTGATCTGGCCACCGCACAGTTAAGAAACATGCTGCCTCATTATTCCAATGACATAGTGCTGGAGGAGAAGAAACTCTCAGGCAGTGCAATAAACCAGCAAAAATCCATAGAATCATAGAATTGTTTAGGTTGGAAAAGACCTTTAAGATCATCAAGTCCAAACATTAACTCAACACTGTTGTCACCACCAAAACCATGTCCCTAAGTGCCACATCCATGAATCGTTTAAACACCTCCAGGAATACAGAAGATGGCTCTCAATTTTCCTCCACTCTCTTTCCCCAGGTAGATCACAGAATCATAGAATGGTAGAGGTTAGAAGGGACCTCTAGATATCAAAGAGTCCAATCCCCCTGCCAGCACAGGAACACATCCAGGCGGGTCTTGAGAGTCTCTAGAGGAGACTCCACAGCCTCTCTGGGCAGCCTGTTCCAGGCTTCGTCACCCTCACAGTGAAGAAGTTTTTCCTCATGTTGAGGTGGAACTTCCTGTGTTTCACCTTGTTACCACTACCTCTCATCCTATCACAGAGCACCACTGAAAAGAGACTGGCCCCTTCTACCTGACACCCACCCTTCAGATATTTGTAAACATCAAGATCCCAAATTTAAATCAGATTTCCATATTTCTCTTTCAAATTAAAATACATCTGTGGCACTTTTCCCCTGGATCCTAAATCAGTTTGTTCCAGGGAGAAGTATGATCAAATGACCCTTTGAACAGCAGACAGCTGAGAAACTAGAACGATGCCAGACTGCAGTAGGGAAAGCCTACATCAGTGTTAATGGTTCTCTGATTAGGTTATTTTCCGGAGATCTGGAGCCTTCCTCTTCTCTTGCTTTCTTTTAGACATGGAAATCTCTAATTTTGATGGAGTCTCCCTTGCTATGTGGAGAAGGAGGGACAGTATTTCACAAAGCTTGCTCACATGTTGGAATAAATTAATTACTTACCTAACTCTTTCACTGCATTATCAATTTATAAAGGTATTTGGATAGCTGAAGGGAAAGCTAAGTACCTTTGGGGATATGCAAAACTACCACACGCTCTTTATTTCAAGTCAGTGGTGACTAGAAACGACTGAAAGGACAATGACACACTCCAGCCTGGAAAAGGCAATTGAGGGGTGATAACAATATGCTTATGAGGGGTCTGGAGAAGATGAACAGGAAGCAGCCGTTTACCCAAAGGCATGCCTTTGCCTTGCTGCTGGGTGTGCAAGCTTTGGTGGCACCCAAGGCAAAGGCTGACATTAGAGCAGCTTGGTGTGAGGGAGAAAAACCCATGGCCACGTATGACAGAGCTCGGAGAGAAAGCACTCTCCAGGGGAGCTGTGATTTAGACCTTACTGAAAGCATTAGCAAGTGGTTGGAAAAATCAGAAGACGGCACACACTGCAATGGGTTTCGTGACATTTCTATCGCAGGGCTGAGAACAAGGCACCGAAGGATTCAGTGTATCATCAACTGTAAACATGAAATACAGCAGGGGAGCTGCAGCCTCAAAACACAAAACAACCCTCCCTGCGAGTATTCAGTCGCGCTTTCAAACCCACAGAAAATAAAACCCCTCTTCAGCCACAGCTTACAAATTCAAGGAGAGAGCAGGGAGTGCACACCCGGCTCGTTCTCAGCCTCTGTGGTGGAAGTCAGCGTGCGCTTCCAGGCTGACATTTCCAGACAGCCACCCTGCCTTCCTCCTCCCGCAAACAGCCCGCACAGAATGCTTAATAATTCCCTGGCTGCAGCGGCTGCACAGCCCACGCCGAGCCCCATGCTTGGGGGATGTCTCCCCCCAGTACTGCTCTGCACACCCCCACTTTGCTCATTAAATGTGATGGGAGTGATTCGCATCAATCGAGCCTGGTCCATCAATCGAGCCCAGCGTATTTGCCTGCTAAATCTTCATGTGCTTAGAATTGCAGCTCTTTTACAAGAGAAGGTCCGGGGATTTAGGGGGAAACAAGCTTTCTTCTTTGACCCTTTACAGGACATACTTTGAAGGCAATGAAGAAAAGATCAGATCTTGCTAAGAAATGTTCATCTGAGTAAACGGCAATTGTGGGTTCCCTGCCAACCCAGATTGCAAGGAATTGTTCCTCATAGTGCTCCTGAGACACCGCTAGTCGCCTATGGAAAAAGGATTTGCTGCCCTTACACTGGGAAGATGCTCTCAATAGTATGATTGTTTCTGGGTGGCCTGGGAGAGGCATGTAGCCACATCTGTGAGTTAAATAAGCATACACCTGCTCCAAGTCTGCACCTCTGTGAGCTTTTAAGTATGGAATGATTAAACACACAACACATGCTAATGTGGACACTTCTGCACAGTCACACTCACAAATACGTCTGCACTTGTGCAAAGCAAAAGTACTGGAGAAAGTAATAGTGATGAAAACCTAGCTTTGGCACGCCTGTGTTTCTCCCTGACTCCTCACCTCCTCCTTCATTGTATAATATGCTTTCCCAGTAGCATTAACTGTTCCCAGGCGCCACCTCAGCAGTTTAAACGTGACGTGACACTGATATATTCTGCAAAGAGGCTGTTCTCCTTCAGAACAGACTCAGAGGAAGATCTAATAGAACTTAACACACTAATTTTTTTTTACTTCTATTAGTCTCAGTCCTATTTCCAGTTAGAACCTCAAAGAAAAATCAAGAGTGAAATTAATTAGCTTCTGGTAATGGGGATTATCACTTTATATCTGTAACAGAATTCTGTCCACACAAATGAGATGCTGCACCAAAACTTCGTGGCCACAGCTTAGATAGCTGCAGCAGAGCTTGAGGGGCAAAAATGACCACTGGTGCTCTGCCCACCAGAGGTACAAAGACACTAAATATATTCCTTGGGACAGCCTTGACATGTAGCCATCCATTCAGCTCAAGGCACCAGGAAGTCACACAGAGTCCACAATTTCCCTTACAAAGGATCAAAATGAAGGAAGAAAATGGTCTGAAGAATTGATGCTATGCAACAACAAATGTTTCCATGGAGACTATCCAGCCACTTGCAAAAGAAGAGAGAAATGCCGTTTCTCTTCTGCTACTAAACAAACTGTGTGTGGAGCTTGTGAGGGCTGACACCTCTCGCGTTATCTCAGAGATGGAGCAGCCATGGTAACACAGTGCTTCTGAGAGAAACAATGACATAAAACACTACGTGTCACCCCTTGAAAGAGAACAGGAAAACCACTGATGTTAATGCAAAGCAGACACTAGTCAGAGGAGTTCGGGGACCTGGCAGGGAGAAGACTGGCTTCTGGATGTAATTTACTTGCATCACGCAACAAACACAGGACAAGTCAACTCTCACTAGGACCTCAGCTCATCTTGAACAGGATCTTCCTGTACTAGGAGAAAAACTCTACAGTAGTTTGATGCATCTGGGATGGTGTGTGGATATAAAGCTCCTAAGGGGCTTGAAATGCTATTTCACAGCACCCAAAGCAAAGCAGTTGAGCAACCAAGCGCGTCTGCTACAATCCCAAATCACCTGAAGGAGATCTTTCTCCATATAATGTGGTGACCTTACATTGGACACATATCATTACCCCCTCTGGCCTTTTGGTTGAGACAACACTGAGCAGTACATATTTGTGTGTGCACTGTGCAGATGGGTGGGGGCCATATGAACACAGACCACCATTAAAAAAGGGAAGGACAGAATGAAAGAGAAGGACAAAACCATCCAGAGAACAGGGCTGTTTACCCAAAGGCCTCCTTTTGAAAGCCTAGAGTCAGTCCCACCCAAGTTCACTACAATACAACACAACACGCAGAAGCTCATAAATCTCCAGGAGCCTCCAGATGCTGCTGAAGGAGAGAGCAAGGAGGGATCTGCCAGGCTCATGCAAGGGGGTGTGAGGTTCTTAATGGAAAGAGACTGGAAAAGTTCAAGGACAGAGGACAAATTGCAAGTGCAAAGGGCTACTAAACCTCATTGGGAAAGGACATTTGCATTCACATATAGCTGACAGGGTAGAAAGAGAGCACAACTCTGTCTCATGAAGAGCAAAAGACCTTGAAAGTCCCTGGCAGATTAAGTTCACACACTCGTGTACCTCACTGCCACCTTTCCAGTACAAATAAGAGTTTGGCTTTTAAAGACAAGTTTGAGCTTGCCCAGTTCCATACAATTTAATGCATAAGACACAGGCAATGCTGCTGGGTATCAAACACTAGGTTTTAAAGAGCCACAATCTTAAAAATAAACCACACTTCATTCAAATATATCAGGAATAGCACTGTCAGAGGGACTTCTGATCCCTACTTTCCTGCTACTGAGCCTCCTGTGAATAATGTATCTCCAGTCCTGAAGTTCAGCATATTTTTATATTTTATTTCAGCAATAGAAATAAGTCCACCTACTCAGCCAATTCCTTACTTATTGTGTGCTGTTAGAACACTTCATCTTAAAGACAATTATAGTTTCTCTATATGTCATCATACATTTATGTGCATTAACCTTGTGCTAAATTCCAAAGGCTAGAAACAACGATCTAAATCATTCTAATTAAGACAAATTACTGAAATGCTTTGAAGAACGCTGGGAAATGCATTTTGCTGCATAACACAATAATGAAAACAAAGCTCAATTCCATAACACTTATTAGCTTTCTTATTTTAGCCCTTTATTTTCTTTCTCTTTTTTTTCTTCCCTCGTTTCCAAAATCTTTCCCCCCACTCTCAAGGATGAAATTTCAATTAATTCCCCCAGCAAGATCTCAAAACAAGAACATCCTCACTGGAAGCTGGACACTCAGGAGAAGTTTATGGACCAAAGTAATTCCCACAAATGTGAGTGCTGCAGAGCTACATCATGATGAATACAGTCAAGGATTGAGAGATGTATGCTCCTTAATTTTTCTGACCTCTGTGCGTCACTGGCATCACAAGTAGACTACAAAGAGACAGGACCAAGCCCACTGAGATTAAGACAACCACCCACTGTCAGATTTATTTCAGCTGGCTTCTTCATGACCTCTCTGTGAGAGAATTTCTTGTTTGGAAGAAGGCAAGAATACGGGAATGGTCCAATGCCAGAAGAAGCAATGCTGTACGAGTCTGTTTCCTCTGCTTCTGGGGTGTATCAAAAAAAAGAGGTAACACTGAATTTGCATGTGCAAATACCCCAGTGACAAAGTTGCAACAGCAGGACCTTAGAATCACATATGGAGATGGGACCTACATCATTTCCATCTCTCCATGTTGTTAAGAAAAAGAAAACAACCTCCCTCCCCCAGCCTGCCTGATCGGTCCAACACTCCAAAAATCTTAAGTGAGGGGAAAGAAGCAACATGAAGGAGGGGAATACACCTTGCTAAGCTTTACAGAGGCAATTACAAACAGTATAGTTTAAAGGAAATAAAGAGACTCTGCAAGGAATCAGTATGGGACTTTCTGTACCATGCCCAGCATGTAACAGAGATTAGTTTTGTCATAGAAAAGGACCCTGTAATTAGACCTATATGTCACCTTGTTCTCTGCCGCACAATCACACATGAAGTTTCTGCTCTGGAAGTGAACTCTTCCCAGGAGCTCTTTTTCTCAAATGAAAGAAAAAACATCTATAAATTATCATCAGAAAGAAGATAATGGATGCTGACTGCTCCCTAAAAGCCATTTTTTTAGTTTTCTTTTCTGAGCAGAAGCTAAACAGTGTCTACCGATGTTCATTAAGCAGTCAGCATCCTCCTCGGAAGAGCTGACGTCAGTCTGCAGCCTAGGACCTGCAATTATCATCCCTTACCATTGAAGTGGATGGCTGCTTAGTTACAGCATGATGTGAAATCTAAAAGGATCTGGCTGACACCAGCTGCCCTTCCTCCAGAAGTTTATAGTGGGAGGTGAAAAATGAGACCTAGTCAATTCTAATAATTTTTTTACCTAGGGAAAACTTTCACTGGGTCACATATTTCCTCCTCCCCAGCCCATCACTGTGTATATCTCTTCATTGTTTGCAGGAAAGAGAGTAAGACAGTAAATGTAAAGTCAGTTCAGATGAACATCTGAACTTCGGGATCTGTATCGAAACTCTAGACATCAGGAGTATTTTAAAGCTGTGCTCACCACAGACAATGAACAAGCAAAGCTTCTCCACTGGCTTTGTAAATCACCAGAACAATCCCCAACAAACTTCTTTGCAATCACGAACAGTGTCAGAAATGGAATGGAATTCCCAGAGCTGGTCTCGTGGTGAAATAGTAAAGAGGACAAGGTGTGTTAGTAGGGCTGTGCTCAGCAGGGTGCAGAAAAAACATACCTTAAAGCCACCCCACCTTAACCCTGAAACTTCTGCTTCACCGAGTGCTGATGTTTGTTAGCTTTTCCCCTCAGTTGTACAGAAAACTCTAAAGGTCCTTAAAACATGATCTGCCAAGGCAGACTCACCCAGTGTGGGGCTACATGAACATAGGTCATACAGGGGGATGAGAAATTGCAAGAGCTCTTCACTGCTGGTAACGGGCAAATGGGTGCATGTGGCAACATTGGGTCAGAGCACAGAGGGCCAGGCAGTGCTGCAGGAGGGACAAAGAGAGGTCTGGGAAGATAATTAGTAAATAGAATTTTCCCAAGGTTTCTGCCATTACACAGCAAGAGGCAGGAGCACTTTTGGCACAGGATAAAAACTTCACCCTCCATTTGTGTGTGGATGGTATTCAGCCTGGCCTGTTAAATGAGCAAGTTACGCCAAAACAGGCTGTAGGATGTAGTGTTTAAAGACGACAAAATATATTGTTTTATAACTGCTGAGGGGGTGGAGGTTGGTGCTTTTCATGAGTACTAAATCAGAGGCTCACGATGACTTTTACCTTACACCTTGCATGATATCACCCATTCTTCATTTGTGACACCTTCCACTAACGACTCACATTTGTTTGATGAATATCTAAACTCTATCAGACATTCCTACTCTTGTTCCTTTCAAGCCATTTTACTCTAACATTTGGCTGCTATTAACTTCAATACATAATAGCCTGGTATTTGTATTCATTGCACCGAGCCTTTCATCACATATGTTTTTTTTTTTTTTTTTGGCTTTGTTTCTGAGACAAGTACAATTATCCAACTGCTGCAAGGACTTAATTACCTACCTATTCTACATTTTTCACTATTAGGTAGGCAAGTATTTAAACCAAGTATTGCTTAGTGCAGAGGGGTGGTCTCTTTCTCTGGATGCTTTTTTCAGCAAACCCCACAAATAGCAGTAAGTATCAGAAAATGCTGGAAACGTGTGCAGTAGAAATGAAGAAAACCAGTGATTGGTACCCACAGAGAAACACAGACCCAACTTCTAAGTTGTTTATGTGCTTAATGCACATAAGGATTGCTTGCTGGGATGATCAAAGATACCTGAGCAATGACAGTGCCAAAGGATGTCTTATGCCTAAGAAATCCCTCTGGACATCTTATGGATGGTACACAGTTTGATTATATTGTGTCAGACAGATACCCAGTGTTTTATACTCAGTAGAGATGACATGAATCACTTAATTCTCTATTGAAATTCAGCATCTGCTGGATGGAAGACAGGATATAGATTTTCTTTCAGGGCATTCTGTGAAAAGAAATAAAGAACTCCATAAACCCCTGAAATTACAGGTGGAATGTAGCAATGCAGAATGCAGGCTGACTAGCACAACTTCATTGCCAGGAACCATGCGATGGGAGACTTAATGGCTTTGTTTTGACAGGACCTTAGCTTTGTGAGCAAACCTGGGCAGAAAGGCTTTCGCTAGAAGGAGACACTGTTTTTCCGGTACTGTGGGAACCAGTGAAGTTTTTATCCAGATCAGTCTGAGAACTGAAATTAGTGAGGCTTAGGGATGAGTCATCCTCTCGCTTCCTCTTGAGCTTCAGAAGGTCACTTAATTATCCACACAATGACAGAAAGGTCTTGGGGATGGGATTACTGCACACTAAGTGGTGGCTGCTCAGAGGGCAGTCACATTGGAGGCTCACTTTGGTAACAAGCAGGCCTAAAAGCTCCTCTCCTCCTTGCCCAACCCAATCGAGAAGTTGCTTCTTAGGAGACCATATTGCTGAAAATGATCTGAGGAACAGCAATTTCTTTTTCTTGGCAGGTTATTTTTAGCCTGGATCATTTCAATGACCTGCTTCACAGCACAGCCCTGTGTAAGGTTGTGCTGCCAAAAAGCAAGGTGAGGGTGAGCTGCAGCACAGGAGTGGGAACAGGAAAGCGTTCCGCTGAGCTGCATCCTCATTTTCTGCACACAGGGATGTGTCCTTCCCTTAGACACAGGTCACTTCCAGTTCTGCTTAGAGAGATTTGGCACAATGAAAAGCAGTAGGAAGATGACAACCAGTGGGAAGATGACAACCAGGTTGTGTTAATTCAGGTGTTCAGTCTGCTCCTCTGAATCAGTGATGGGCACATGACAAAGCTTCCTGGGATGATTTATACTGTCTCAAAGGGTATTCTGTGGAGATAGGATATATAATAGACTAGGAGGAGTTCAGTGTTTTGTAAAGAGATCTCATGTGTCACAATTTGTATTGTGCTTGAACACTGCTAAGGCATCTGAAAATAATTCAGGGAGTTAGGGAACTGCTGTGTCTGTCAGTTCCTGAAGAGTTGAGTCATGTAACAGATCCAATCTCTAACTCGTATCAACAGCCTAAACAGATGAATTAGGCCAAGCTGATACGGAGCAGTTCCTGACAAGGCATCCAACCTGAAGATAATGTGCTCATGAAAGCAGAGACATTCATGCAGTTGCTTACTCCTGTATTTCTTTCACAGATCCCATTGTGACACAGCCTCCTTTTCAGGCTGCATTACACACAACTAGCCTACAAAGGGACCAGAGAGACAGAGCAGCTAGCAATGATGTGAGGTGTCACCTGATTACAGAGACAGCAGTCAGGCAGAAGACCATCCCTGAAGGGCTCTGATGTCTTCCTCAATTTACCCCAGCTACTGACCAGGCCACAGACATCCATGAGCTTTATGGCTCACTGGAGCCTTGCAAGTGAGCCAAAGGGCTCCCTTTTTGTAACAGACACTTCTCTTTCATCCCAGGAGCTTGTTGTGATGTACTACAAAGGAGAAAGAGGAGCTCTGGAAGCACTTTCATTCCATTTCCTGGTGCCTGGCAAATGCCATAAATTGCTTCCAATGTGTTTGGGAAGTGCAAGCACAAACAGGTGACTGCAAACCCATAAACCAAGAGACTCAAAACTGTTTTTTATGGCAAAACTCTTCAGATGAACAATCAAGGTCTTTGTCCCAACATTACCAGTACAATATCTACATCACACCCACAGATACTGGTATAATAGCTTGGGAAGTCAGGCTGATCAGCGAGGAATTTTGAAGATGACACTTGGCTTGTTCATCTTGTCAATGGCCTTCTGCTGGCAGAATAAGACTGAATGAAAATGGCTAAGCCACATGAGGGCCAGAAGGTGTCCCCAAGTTTCATTCCTTATCCCAGGGAAGTCTACATGCCTCTCCATGCCTCTGAGGCAAAACACCTTCCAAGCATTGTCCTAAACCTCTAGGATTTCAGATTTTAGAGCTTTTTTCCCTTGTCACTGGAGTACACGAAAATACTTGACACTGTTGTAAATCTTTCAATTGCTATTTCTCCCCCTTTACCCTTTAATTTACAGCTTTCTCCATTTATATTCTTATTTTAATAACTTGTTGTTTAATCCTTCCAGCAGCAGAATATTTTGCAGATTTTAAATCTTTTATTTTATTTTTTTTTTTTTTTGATCAGCATCTTCCTGTTCTATATTTGTACTTGCATACAAACACCTGCATGCACACCCACACTGACTGACTCAATCTCTGTTTTCTGGATTCATTTTGTACTTTCATTTGTCTGTCGCCCTTCTTCAGTCCCTTTCCATTTATCTTCTTTATTGCTGGAGACTTAATTGTGTTGCTCATTTAGTTGTGACTCCTATCTCTTTGGTATCTCAAACTCTGCTATCTCTCAAAGACTTGTTTACACATTTCACTTCATTCCTTTTTTCCCCTCTCTCTGTGATGCAAGTACAGCAATTTCTCCACTATTTTCTTCCCATTTCTGCATTGTTTCATTATTGAGGACACACCACATTGATGTCCCTTCTTCCTAGAATTAGCACAGAACATCCTACCCTAACAATATATTAGAAAACTTCATGAAAGCAATCTTTTTTTTTTTTTTGGTATTTACACTGGTTTATTTGTGCCTTTATGTGATGTTCAGCACTAGGATGTAGGAAGAGAGGATATCAAGCTGCGATACTCGCACTACCATTGCATTCATTTTCAGTAGTCCTTGCAGGATATAAGAGCAGTTGATATGAAAATACCCCGTTCACTTGTACTTGCCATTCAGCTGCACAGCAACCACAGACTACCTTTTGTAGAATTATTGAACTATTTTTGGTTGAATTACTTGTTCCCCTGACTCAGACTGCAGGCTAAGTCTGAGCTACCTTTCAAGCAGTACGTGCAAATGAGCTTCATTGCTTGTACTCATCCCCACCCAAGCAGCATGCAGCTTTTACCAGGAAATTATTATAGTTGGAGTTACAAACTTGCATATTTGTGCCTTGGGTCTGGCAGATTTTCAAGCTAATTGAGTTCCCATCTTGCTTTTGTATCTCGAAGTTTTATCATGTATATCCTTGTCACCTAACTTCAGTGACAGAAACAATTCCTCAGCTCCTCCTCAGAAATCAAGAGTCCACCCCATGCAATAACAGATTGTACCTGATCAGCATCTAAAACCTGAAAGCATCCACTCTGGGTGGATGCTGAAATCTTTGCACTTGTGCAGTTAAAATCATTAAAATTATGTGTAACGAGTTAATATGCAATGCTGAGAACTGTGTCACCTACTTCTGTTTTGCACTGCCAGTTTGAAGGCAACATGATTAGACTATTCACATGGGTAAGTGACCACTAGAAAAGTGCTGAAGAGAAGCAGAGCCTTTACCTTGTTAAAATCCACCCAAAGGTATCATGGGCTGGTGGAACACTAACCATGCAGCAGAACACACTGTGGGGCAAGTTAACATGTCTCATACATCAGTTCAGATCCCAGTGAAATGCTGCAAGGAGCATGTGCTATACACACTTGCTTTGTTTTGCATTTCTACCTTTGTATCAAGTACCTGAACAGGTTATTTACCAAATGGTTGTCTTTTTTTTAGTGACAACTAGGAAATATCTATAAAAATGTACTAAATATTTCGACCTCCATTTTGCTTTCAACTGTTAGATTTTTCAACTCTTCAGTAAGATACGCTTTTCCTGGTTAGATTTCCCTCCCCGTTATCCTCTTATTACTAAACCCCTTAATCTCTTTTCCTTGCTTAATGGATCAAATTGTTGGTTTGTATCTTTAGTGATGTCCCTTCCTATTTGTACTATTCTTCTGTGTTTAATCCTTTAGCCAAATTCCCATTTCTTCTTCCGAGCATGGCAACTGATGAAACTCGGATCTAGTTAATGTAGGTCACATCCAATCCTCTCCTCTGAGGGGACACTAAACCACAGAATTTATTTGGAACCAGACTGTGTTCCAGAGCTGTCCTTACCAGCTGCTGGTTTAAGCCACTAAACTCAATCCCGCTGATGGGAGAACTGTGTGTCTTCTTGCATTTCTCCAGGGAAGCTCACTGAACCATGAACATGTTTAGCTCTACTGGGATCAAATCTTTTTTGTCCACCTGTTTTCAGAATGGAAAAAGAGGTGATCTGAGCAGAGAGGAAATTTTGCCTGAAACCTGGCATAAATAAAAGCCTAGTTGGAAATAGCAGGGAGAGGTAGGATGGGAACAGAAAGGACTGCATTGGGTATGGGTGGAAGCAGCAGGGACTGAGAGACAGTCTGTTCTTGCTTCTGCCACCATCCTGCTGGAAAGCAGAGCCTTGGGCTCCCTCCATCTCTGGAGAAGGAATTGCCTTTTCTTGTGTGTGCTAGCCATTCAAGCATTACGAGCTCTCCCTACTCTCCCTGTCACAGCACAGAGATCCCCTCTGTAGAAACGAGTGTGGATCAACTCACTGAGAATCCAAACCAAGTACTATAAGGAGGTCATTCCCTCCATTTGTCTCCAGTAACCACAGAGAAAAGCTAGAGCACAGGGGTGCCAAATTATTTCCTTTTGTTTTTGTGGTTTTTTTTGTTTTTTTTTTTTTTAATATCCTTCCTTAGTCTTCCCACTCCTTTCAAAATTATCTGCATTTTGAGAATTGAGAAAGATGAGTCCCCTTGCTGAAAAGAATCCTCTTTTCATCTCTAAACCAGTAACTGTTCTTTGCTTAACAAAACTGTTACTTTTAATGACCAATGGTGACTTAATTGCAATATCAAAAATAGTCCAGAAACACTTGCTTTGGACTGCTGTTAATGTTACAACGTATCTAAAAACAAAAGAAAAAAAAAGATAGTCTGTTCTTAAAAGAAATCTATTCTTTTCTCTTTTTTTTCCCCCAAGGAAAAAATTATTATTTCCCTTGTTTTCCTTTTTTAACAGGAAGATTCAGAGCATTTTGCAGCTGTCAAGCATTGTAGCGGCCTGCAAAACAAACCAGCTGATCAGATGAGGTGACTGACCCATGTCTCTCTCAGTATCAACTCAGCTGTCCCGAAAGCAACAGACTCCTCAGGATGAGGACACTGAAGCTGTCATTAGTGCCAGCTAATGCTCTGCCCAACATTCCTTTAGCCATCACGTCTGATCTCGACAACAAAGCAGCCTCTTGTTCAGCCTCTCCCTGCAGAGAAGCATCCTGGGTTGTATCAGCTGGCATGGGCACAGCTTGGGGAACAGTGTTTGTTCATTTATTGCTTATTACAAAGCAGCAGGGGGAAGTCAGATTTTTAGCCCAATAAACAGGTTGGCAGATTCCCTGTAAATCTGCTGTGTTTTATTGCTGGCATAAAATTCAAATAACCCCAAGTACACTATGGAACAGGCCTGGGGTTTTTTTGCAGTAAGTGCAGTATCTCCTGTCTTAACAGGAACCTGCTTCTAATGTGATTCTGGCCATAAAACTGAGCCTGAGAACAGCTTCCCTGTGCATGTCTCCTCAGCAGCTCACTGTAATGGGAAAGTTAGTACTTAAGGCCATCTAATACAGCTACAAAACTATATCCTGGTCTTTCTCATGCAAACATTAGTAAGCCCTGCCAGACAGGGTCCAATTTCTGGATCTTTCATGCTGAAGATGATGAACACCACAATGCCAAGAGAACAGCTTGACTTTCCTGCTCCAGGGTGCAGAATCCAGCCCCAGTCATTAGAGAACCTTTTCTTGCCCTTGTCAGCCATAGTGTGAAAGCTGCTGGGAGAGGTACCAATCCAAGATATGCTTTTGCAGGAGAACCAAGTTTTAGGGAAAACACTTGTGAAAGCCAAGGGTGCTCAGGACTTAATCTCCAATTCACTGTCTTTACCTTTTAGTGGCTGCTTCACATTAGAGGACAGGACAGTCCTCTGTGACCAGCATGGGAAAACAAGGTGCATTGACAAGTATAGCTAACACAGTTCTCTCTGCTCCAATCTGAACTTTACAGAACCTGAACAGATTTTATAGAACAAATATTCTGCACAGCATGCATTTGGGAAAACAAAACAAAAAAAAACCCCACAAAACCGTCACCTTTGTGAATACTTATCTATTTTTTAAGAGTTTTGAATTCATGATCAAGCTGTTCTGGAGCTGGTTCCCATTTAGGTGTCTGGAACGTGCCTCCATCTATCTGGGCTTTCTCAGAATTTGAAGGGATTCAGGTCTGCTAGTCTTTAATCCTCTCTCCACTTCAAACCTCAAAGCAGTAGTGTCCAAGAGGAGCTTTGCAGAAGATGACTTTAGAGTTGACACACAGACAAGCTTCAGATACTCTCATTTTTAGCTATATGAAGCCTAGTATCTCGTTCATCTGACCTGGTGGGACAGATTCCCCACAGTGGTTATGAGGAGAGACAGGCATTTCCAGGGGGTTAATCACCCTGGGCACAGAGTTCAGCCTGGAAAAAGACCACTTTCCCCAGGTACTTCTAGTGATCACAGAAAGCAGCTGCATGGCAAGTACAGAGCCAATTGCACCTGACAATGAAAGACTTGGCTGCAGTTAGGTAAACAAAGCCCACTATAATGGCATTTTTTAAAACTACAGTCATCTAAAAATGCAGACAGATCATAAGATTTTTCTTAAATGTTTTTTTTTTTTTTCCTTCTAAGAAAAAGCAGCTTAGGGATTTCTACAGCCCACAGTTGTGTCTGAGCATCCTTACACTCACAGCTGTCTTCACAAATCTAGCCCTTAAGCTTTCCAAGTGCTCTTATTTTTATCCCAGAAATAAGAGAAAGAGGGAGATTTACTGGGTTAAACCTTTAATACCTAGATAAAGGACTCTTCCCCCCTTTCTTAACCCTTAATACTTTCTTACCATTATTCTCTCATTCTGCTCATCAGTCCAGGTGGCTGGCTTTTGATCTCACCTCCTTTTTTTGTCTTTTTGCGGGTTGAGCTGCTTTTGGCCTTTTCAAGCACCTTTGTTTTCCAGGAGTTGTAGCATTTGTTTTTATCATTGTGTTCTGCAGATGTCAAAAGCAGTGTAAATTATGTCCTGCCCAATTACTGTTCCTTTCATTTCAGATGGCAAAAGGTCTGAGCCATCAGCCCACCCAGTGCTGCTCAGAGCAGTGCCCTGTGTTGGAGAAGAGAGCCTAGGAAGGCTCGCAGTGCTGACTCCCTGTGTGTCAACATGTTAGTAGAGCACCTTTCAGTGTTGTCTCAGTGGCACAGCCATCATTTTCCCCTGTTTCAGAAAAGACAGGAGAAAGCACCAAATGAATTGGCAACACTGAAGTGAAAAATGGTTTTGAGGCAGCTAATAGGTCCAAGTCCACACACCTTCACTACCTCCGTGCTGTGCATCCGTTTGCATTCAGATGGTTCTTCTTAATAATGTTTTGCCCATTACTCTTGAAGGCAATCTTTTTAACCAAATCAACCTCAAGACTATTTATTTTTGTGTGCCTGCCTGTTGCAGAGAAGGAGAGGGATGAAAAAAAAAAAAAAAAAAAGCAGTGAAATCACTATGTACAGAGTGCTGCTGTTCCAGATGCTCAAGCAAGGACTTTCCAAAGCAGCTTCTGGCTGGCACAGCTCCCCGGGCAGGACAGTGCACCAGGGAGAGACAAAGAGGACAAACATTCCCACTCCGTGGAATTCTGAGGGTTTAAGACAGACAAGGCCCTTAGAAATACAAAGCAGGGGCTTTGTTTGTGTTTCAGTTTCACTGTTAGACAGACATATTCCTACAGAATCCAGGCCTTAAATTAAAGGTGTTTTTTTGTCATGACGGAAATCCCTTGATCAGCTTTTGCCAAGAACATAAAACAAACCTGAGGGGGAAACAGGATGGTGCTGTGACTAGCAAGGCTAAATCTTAGCTGCACAAGTGATGTATGATGGTATCTATACAAGATAGATCAAACTCACAGGTACAGGAGCCCAGTGGGTGATGCAGAGGCAGCCACAACTGAACATGAAGTATCTGCTGATACTGATACTGAGTTCAGACCAGATTTATGTTAGCATGAGAAAACGGAGGAGAAAAGCTACATATAAAGGTGGGGTTAGACTTATCCTTAACTGCACTTACACTTTTCAGACAGGAACTCCTGCTGTGCATTTGCACAGAAATGAGGCCAGCAATATGACTTAGGGGCAGAGAAATGCCGTGGAAATCAACTGTCAAATCTGTCATAGGTCTGTGACAGCAAAGCAGGTGCTGGGTTCCCCAAAGACATCCTGACCCCAAAAGAGAGGCTGGCTATCTGGGGCCTACTGTCCCCTACACGGGTGTCTCACCCCCCACCCCCCCTTTTTACTTTTTATTTTTATTTTTTGTATAACCACAGTGCTTATCTCCCTCTCATTTTATTTTTAAATAGCTGCTGCCTCTGCTTGGTACTGTCAAAGCTTAATGGTTATTTAAGGAGCTCCATGAAAATAATCACCAAAAAAAGTGTGCTACTGTGCTAACCTATTTCTCCAAACACCTGCAAACTGTTACATTTTACAGGGCTAACAAGTCAGTCTCAAAATAGGATTAGGCATTTATGTGTCTTGGATTAGCACCTGCACCAAGGCACTGACAAGGATAAAGCAGCAGCACTTAACCTTCATGCTCAGGTCCAGAGACAGGCGAGCACCTGTGGCAAGAAGGAAAGGAGTAAGGGTAGGCACGAGCAAAACATTATTCCTTCAGTGCAGCAGAGATCAAATAATCAATGTGTGGGGTTTTCCCCTCCAGAAGCTTCTGCTGTGAACCAAGCACTGACATGGGGCAAAACTGATCTCAGATCCGTTTTACCTTGGCAAGTAGTGTGCACAGCCACATGCTCCTCTTTAATTTTCCCAGGCACTTCAGGCGTTTTAGTGACTTGGGTAATTTGAAAGCAACCAAATATAGAAATTACTCATTAGGAACTCTTCTAGCAGTAAGGGGGAATGCTGCCCTCCATAGCCAGCTCAGCTTGACTAAGTTACCCGGCCCAATTGCCTGCACTCTTCCATTCCTGTGGTGAATGGAGTTAAATCCAGTTGGTGCCCAGTCTCAAGTGGTGTTCCCAGGGCTCAGTATTGGGCCCAGTTCTGTTTAATACCTTTATCAGTGATGTGAATGAGGGTATCGAATACACAGTTAGTAAGTTTGCAGACAACACCAAGTTGGGTGGGAGGGTTGACCTGCTGGAGGGTAAGAGGCTCTGCAGAGGGGTCTGGACAGGCTGGATTGACGGGCCAGGTCCAATGGTATGAGGTTCAACAAGGGTGAGTGCCAGGTCCTGCACTTGGGTCAAAACCAACCCCTGCAATGCTACAGCCTTGAGAAAGAGTGGCTGAAAAGCTGTCGGGTGGAAAAGGACCAGGGGATGTTGGTCAACAGCTAGCTGAATGAGCCAGCAAGTGGCCAAGGCTAACATCATCCTGGCTCATACCAAAAACAGTGTGTCCAGCAGGACTGGGGAAGGGATTGTTCCCCTGTACTTGGCACTGGTGAGTCCACACCTTGAATACTGTGTTCAGTTTTGGGCTTTTCACTCCAAGAAGGACCTTGAGGTGCTGGAGCTTGTCCAAAGAAGGGCAACAATGCTGGTGAAATGTCTAGAGAACAAGTCATGTGCAGAGTGGAGGGGACTGGGGTTGTTTAGCCTGAAGAAAATGAGACTCAAGAGACCTCATCACTCTACACAACTACCTGAAAGGAGGTTGTAGCAAGGTGTCAGCCTTTTTTCATAACTAACAAGCAACAGGACAAGAGAAAATGTCCTCATGTTATGCCAGGGGAGGTTTAGATTGGCTATTGGGAAAAATTTCTGCCCAGGGAACTGGTGGAGTCACCGTCCCTGGAGATATCTAAAAGAGCTGTACATGTGGCATTTATGGATGTGATTTAGTGCTGGACTCAGTAGTGTTAGGTTTACAGTTGGGTCTTTTCCAAGCTGAATTATCCTATGATTCTAAAATACATGGCACTGCCCTCCTTAGAAGCCTTTTTCTCTCCATTGACTAAAGAGGGATCTGGAGTCTCCTGCATCTACTCCAGGTCCCTATGGCTGCAGCTGCACAAGATGAGCCTTCCTCCCATCCCACTGCAGCACACACCTCCAGGAATGGCTTTAATTGCCTCCTACTGGGATAACAGCTACCACCACAAAAATCAGCTAATCAGTGGAAGGCCTGTTTCTTAGCTTTACAGTAGTTACTTATTTCTCATAGAACTTGTTTAAATGAGTCACTAGGGATATTATGGGTAATACTGTAAAAGTCTGATGGAAGAGGACTCTATTGTACTGAAAAAAAGTGTCTGCAGACCTGTATCAGATATTTCATCCTTACCACTAAGTGACAAGTTGTGTATCTTTCTCTTAGAGCACACTGTTTGATGGGCTCAACAGGACAGGGTTCTGCTGGGAAAGAATTGGGGAGTGATAGCTGATCACAACAAAACAGTGTTGCACCATGGTAAGACAGACCAGCCTCTGAGAACCTCGAACTATTTCTATTCATTGCTGGAAAAAGCTGTAGTCAGAGTCATCTGTTCTCTCAGTTTTGGATGCTAGGCTTAAGATAAAAGAAATGGATCAAGTGGAGGGAGTGCAGAGGCAAACAATTAGAGCCTAAAGTCTAGAAAAATCAAATCACCAACAAAAGATTAATGTGCATTAAAAAAAAAAGAGAAAATAGCACAGTCTTCAAATATTGAAGAGAGCTGCAATGACAAAGGGATGGTCTATTTGTATTTGTGCTAGCAAAGGTAAGAATTGGCTCGAACTACTTCAGGATGTTTTAGGTTAGGCATTAGGAAAAGCTTTCAATAGTTAGTAAAGCTACAGAGAAGACTTCCTGCAGAGACTGTGAAGGATTCATTGCCGAATGACCTTCAGCAACAGGCAAACAGAAATCTGCCAGGAGTGACAGAGGTATAACTGATGCTGCTTTGAGACAGGAGGATGGATTATGTAATTTCAGTCTTTTGAGCCCTAACTGTGAAATTATCAGATTCAACAATGCAAATTTTGGGTGAATACATGTTTCCATTATCTATCTGGGTTTTTCTCCCCCCTCTGAAGCTTTTGCATCCTTACAGACCTCTTAATCTTCTTTTATCCCTGACCTTTCTTCTTCTTTTTAAAAATTCTGACCAAATTAACTGGTTGATCGCTGTCCTCCTCCTAGGAAAAAATTGGCTTCTTTAACATGGTTCAGGTCTAAATTGCAGTTCAGGACCCTACGATTAGTCACAGTAATTCTTCCACTCCCTGCAAGCAAAGAAGATCAGTACTCAACCTCCCAATGGCCCTCTGCCTTGCAGTCTAGCCAAGCAAGGGCTCCATCTCTTTGTGTTTGCCTCCCACACAATCACCCACACAGAGCTGCTTTTAACATCCTTAGACAGGAGAAGCAATGATCAGCTGAAACCCTGGCAAACCTGCCCTTGTTTCTGAACTGTATATATCACAGTAACCCTTCCCTTCCTTCCTTCACTCTGCTGTGATAAACTGACCTTGTTCTGGTGCCTGTCAATTGCAAGACAAGATTTAGATAATTCTATATATCTGAATAGTAGAAATTGAGCTTGAAGCCCAGACAACATTGCACAAACACATGAGTAAAAGCAAATTTCTCTGCTGTACCCTGTAAGCAATCTCAGCATGCTTCATAGTGCGAAGATGATATGCATTTAATTCTGTAGCTTATTACATTGCACTAGAAATAGCGCTATGGCTACCAAGAGATGCTGTTAAAGTGTGTGTATATATTTATTTAAATATATTTTCCTCCTTAAGTGTTTATCTCTATTATTATTTGGCCAGAAGGTCAGATTAATTTTCTTCATCTCTTTCCAGACTCAAAGTAGAGGGCACACTATATTTTTGCCAGACAGGATTATCCTCCTACTAGTGACCACACAGTTTCCTCAATCACTTTGTGCAGTGAGGCTGCCTGGGCTGCCCACGGGATACCTCAGTCATCCTTAAATTGCACTTTTAGTTTACTGTCCACACTGCTTCTGACTTCGGTTCTTAGCCATTGCCCTTTCTGGAGTAGCTGACATCACCAAATTTGTCGTGCTTTGTTATCTGGTTTGCCTGAGCAGTGACCAGCTCTCATTCAGTAGTGTGTCTGGGATCAGTCAATGAGACATGTAGTGTTGTTTTTGCTTCCTGACATTTAATAGCAGGTAAAAGTTCTCTTCCTCAGTTATGTGCCAATGAACTAGATAAAAATTAAAAGAAAATGCGAATATGCTTTGGACTGTATGCAGTCAGTGAACACTTCTGCAAACAAATCTATTGCTTGTGCAGACACTTACGATTCAAGCCCATCAGTATCAGCAGAAAGGCTCATCCTGAATCAAGTCTTCAATGTGAAGGTTCACAGACTACCAGATTTTATATGCTCAGATACCTATAAACACTTTTAAGGCATGTTTTCCCAGTTCTTCATAGTAATGTGCCTCTGATACTGTGTACTCTGTGCATATTTTAGAGGAGCTCAGACATATTGGTCTGCATCTGCTGGTTTATTTTTAGGAAGACGGTCTCTGATAGATTTGCTTAGAAACAGCACACAAAGAATTATGTGAACTTTGCTAACAGTAGAATATTTCAAGTTCTGAGCCTATGAATCCTGACAGTGCTCTTTCAAATAAATTACTTGTTGTAAAACTCATACTGACCTCTTATCCCTGAAGGCTGAAATCAAAAAGTCATCCCAATGGTGTGAAAGGTCTATCTTAAACCAATTTAAGCCTCTAGGAAATACAGAATTAAGGCTGACACCAACTTTTCTTCCCAGCTTTGCCTGTGACAGTACAGTGATATTTGCACGTTGCAGGACACAGTGGTCATATTAAGAGTGACTCAACTGCTCTGAATGCAAACACATTTATCATGAAGGAAACACTTTGGTGCAAATGTATCTTGCTATCAGTTTTGTCTCAGCAGGTTAATAGAGAATGCAAAAGCTGATAGGATTTTGAAAGCAGCTTAAGCAGTGGGTACCCAATTCCCACCACAACCAGAGCTGGAGGCCTAACTCTTAAACTCTGATATTCAAGGGCTTATGTATGTGTTTGCCTTTAGGGGTTGCATATTGAGCCAACAACTTAACAGTACAGTAGAGCACATATCATAGACAGACAGCCCTGAAAATTCAAGCTGCTAACTTTACTAGTTATAATACAACCTGCCTGTAGAACATTTGACTACAAGCTTGTGAAGTAAGGTGACCTGCACTTGTTTGGAACTTAACTCTGCTTATTGAGGCATTAAGCTCCGTTGTCAACTTGTAAAATCTATACTGCAAAAGCACTGATAAAGACATCTTCCCTCTTCCACACAGCATTTTGCCAATCCATCTCTGCTTGGGCTGGATAAATCATGTCACAGAGGGGGAAGGCAAATCTACCCAACTTCAGAACAAATCCAGACATTTTCAAGATGACCAAGGTGCTTTGAAGATGGAGGAGCTGGACTGTAACAATTAGCATTTATTCCTCTCTGAACAACAAAAATCAACAGTATACAAAAGTTTTGTGAATGAAAGATGACAAGGAGCTACTGGCATCTTTTCACATACATCTCAGAATGCATCTTACACTGAAGAGATATAAAGGACTTCAGAGGAGACACCTGCCTTTGGGCATCTGTGGGACTAATCAAGAAAACATTGTTTTGTCAGCAATATAGGTCTAATTGTACAGGGTGATTCTAGTAGCATGTATTCATCTTGCATAATAGAATAGTTTTTACTTTAATGGCTGAGCTGCTAGCAAATTACAGTTCCTCTTTTAGCCAAACTGACCTAATTAGGTTTTGTTTTGTACTGCTACTGAATAAGCATGCACAAAGGATGCTTTCTTCTCCTGCTCGAATATATCAGAATTTAAACATATATATCCAGGAGGCCCCACATGTCTTGTCTTGCTGAATCATAAATACAATGGCTTTACAGTTGCCCACACTTGCCTTTTAACAGAACAGCTCCTTGAGGCCTGGCAGCTTGAAAATGTGAAGCTTTCTAGCACTATCTCTTGGTAAACAGGACACCAGAGCTGCTTTAGGGCTCAGAAGCAGGTGCCCAGAGTGCCAGCTGGGCAGCATCTTTCCTGGGGAAGGAGGTCTCTAGCCCCATCTTTTGGTAAACCTGAATTTCACATCATCTTTCTCCCATTTCATCCAGTGACAATTTGGGACCCATCCCGCAGAGCTGCATAGGGGATCTAAAGTGGGAGGCTAGAATAGACCCTCATATTGCATCAGGTGGTATTTTCCAGAGGAAAGACTGGGCTTAAGCCGTTTTCTCTTCAGATGATAACCCTACTAAGGCTTCATTAGTGAAGTGCAACCCAGAGACAGGTCTTTGCTGTTGCCTTCTGAAAATTCAGCCAGGTCTTTCCTAGCCAGCTATTCCCTGTAGCTTAAGATGTCTATGCTTTGTGTAGCTTCCTCACTGACATACCAATACAAAACCTGGTGTGAGAGCAGTTAGTGACAATCTAGGACGTTTGTACCCGCATAACAAGTTACAGCAACAAAATATCTGTGT
Source organism: Todiramphus chloris collaris (assembly GCA_025345505.1). Lineage (NCBI taxonomy): Eukaryota > Metazoa > Chordata > Aves > Coraciiformes > Alcedinidae > Todiramphus > Todiramphus chloris. Next base: position 2,863,957 of record JANVCC010000040.1, read on the forward strand.
TATGGCATATTTGCACATGCATCGCTTTCTTATACCAGCACTGTTAGTAGGACAAACGGTGTGAGAAGATGCAGATTAGTGCCCAGATGGTGTCATTATTAAGTTCTCATTAGCTGTGCTTCAAAGCACTCCAGATTGAGGGAAAAGTGCAACATGGAGTGCAGCAGGTACAATATTGGGTCCCTTGTGCTGAGGACTAAAAATTGAATATAGTGATTTGTGGTGGGGAGGATCAGGAGGTTGCAATGAGTGCAGAAAGGCTGGTGCTAAACCGGTATCAGGGGAAAATGGGAGCTAAGAATATATTCAGAGGAGGTTCAGCTCTGGTTCAGGGAACAGCACTTTGGAGGCAGGTATACGTGGTCAGCCCTATTTCTAGGAGGAGGTGGATATATAATAATGTCTCCGTTTGCAGCAGGGAGTTAATGTGGACAGACCAAACTGGCTATGAGAGCAGGAAGGAAGATTATTGTTCACCCACAGCTCATGTCTCTGTGTGAGTTTGCTGAGGGCAATCTTGTGAAGGATTAAAGTAATATACAGGAGAGACAGGAAAGGTGTGGGACAACCATCTCTCACAGCACCTGAAGCCATCACCAAGCCCCAGCTCTGCCAGGCAAGCAAGGGATTAGCTTATCTGGGCTGGGGCAACTTCGTCTCAGATGTGGCTGCCAAGCAGTTGGCTGGGTAGGGGAAAAAAAATTGCTGATGCTCAGAGAGAGAGCCCAGGACAATTTTCCCAGCCAGGCTTGAAATGAAGCCAACATGTCGGATAAAGTGACCATCTGGGAAGCAAAGCAAGGAAAAAATAAGGAAGCCATCCCTATCAGAAGAGAGAACAGTGGGCAGCTCTTATTTCTGCTGCTTTTAATAATGCATGGAGATAACTAACAAATCTACCATTTTCACACTGCTAATTGCAGAAATGTTTGCCACCTCCCCAGGGCATTTCTCACACTATCCTGACACTATTATTTTCCATTCCCCACACCCCTTCTCTTTTCATTCTCCTTTTCCATATTTTTTAAATGGCAGTCACTCACTGAATCTAAGACTGAAGGATTAACCACCATTGAAAAAGTTTTAAATACAGAAATGGTGTACACTGGCCACCAGTGCAACTTAATTGAATAATTACATAAAATACATTTTATACCATGAGGATTGGCACAGCACCTTTTCTGCATAAAAGATATCTATTAAGTTCAAATATTCAGCAAAGCCTCTTGGTTCTGCTGTAAGATCTCGAATCTCAAATATTTCTTGACAAAGAAATAACCTCAGGGTCTTCAGGATTTCACTGCTTCTCAAAAAAAATGTACCACCTTATCAAAACTCCCAAGCATCATTGAATACAACAGCTTTGTAGCTACTGTCTGCTTATCACCTGGAAATAAGACTTTGCTGCAAAGGCATATTGATTTAGGGGGGAAAGGCAGTAAAAAAAATGTAAAACACAGTTCCAGAAAACTATGGTGCTGATTTAAAGTTTTTAGGAGCAGAAGTGAAAGGGTATGCTGATACACATAAAAAAGGTCTTTGTTTTGTGATCTGTAAGTACATAACATAGCAAAGGAGAAATCACACAAAAAAAGTAACCTGCATTCAGCCACCTTTACTGGCCAGACAGATATTAAGGCCAATGCATGTTTCACCCTCTCGCTTTGTTAACCTAGGAACAGCAACAGAATCATCTCAGATGCAAGCAACGTGGTTTCAGAGTTAAACCTACAGGTTTTGAAAAAAGCTTTTTTTTTCAGTTCAAAATTTTCTCAGAGCTCATACACCCCAGCCGTTGGGCTCTGCTGGGCAAAAGTGAGATAATACCTGTATGAGATTCTCCCACTCCAGACACCGCCCTTCACTATTATGCCAATGTAACAGAACACCTCCCAAACATCCCCCCAACTCTGCTGGGGTGCAACAATGCTTACAGGTGATCTTCCCATTATTTAAGACCTAGATGAGTTCAAGCTGCTTTGACCTCTTCCCCCAAGACACTCAGGCTTTGCCAGTGTCCAGCAGCTGAACAAGTCTTTTCTGGAGTATATCCAGTCTCTCCTCCAAACAGATTAGAACGCGTGCAACCTCAAGCTGGTCCCTACATGCCACTCCAACTCATGGAGCCTGGGATAAGTGGGCACACCAAGTCTGAAGGAGCTCTAATATGCATTTGTATGCCTTGATCCAGCTCCAGAGATGTGAACATGCAAGTCTGAGGGTCCCTAGAATATCACTGAACCTGGAGGGACAGTGGATTTCACTGAAGAATGTCCATCCTGACTTATTCTGCTCTTACTTCTGATGCTGTTGCCATCTAGCTTTCCCTGCAAATGACACCTGAAAAGGAATCCTTAGGGAAGTACCAGACTAACCCATGCTTTATTTAAGAGACTTGATTTATGTAGGGCTATGCCAGAGATGCAGCAAGTGCTTTATATTAGTATGGGACCGATAGAAGTAAAGAAGAATCAGGACTCATGCCAGTGAGCATGTTTAGTGGTCTTCTGTTGTATCAAATGCTTAAGCATAAAAGTGTGTCTATTTCTTGAACTGTCCTTATTTCTTGAATCAAATTCAAGAAGCAAAGCAGCAGTGATTTGAAGTCTGCTCACTATGAAACTCTATCCAATGCATTTCAAACACCAAGCTGGATATCCAGACTGAGGAGCAGCTAACAGATGGGAAGTCACAGATAGTGGATTTATCAGTGCTACACACTGATCCTGTGGAAGTTCAGTCTTTCTAAGGTAGCCTGGAGAAAATAGTTCTTGTGCAGCCTGAGAGCAGAAAACCACTAATTCTTACCAACTGGAAGATAAAAAGTTCAGTTTTCAACAGCATGACTCCAACAAGCAGCTGCAAAGAGCAACGCATAGCAAGATAAAAGGTGTTTGTATGGCAGCTCTGCCTAATCTGCTTGTTGCTGGAGGCAGTAGTGAGGGAAACTGAGGTTAATTAATTCTTTAAAAAAAAAAAAACCACAAACCCAAACCACCTTTCCAGTTTGGTTCTGAAATGTGCTGTTTTTCCCAAATGAAGTGGTTATGCAAGAAGTCTCTCAATTTGTGAACATAACTGATGTTTTTCAGATTTGGAGGAGGAAAACAAAAAGAAACAAGTAGCTTGCTTTCCTTTCCTTGCTTCCCCTGAGTTAGAAGATAGCTAAAGTTCAGCACTATGACTAGGCAATACCTGTAAGTGGACACAGCTCAGTCCTCTTGGCTATTACCTTCGTATGGTTTGACCTCCATGCTGGCAGGTGAGAATCAACCATCATCCCATGTGAGACGGCACCTTGCCTCTTGATATCAGATACTAAGATCTCTCCAGTGTGCCTTGTGTACATTAGTGATGCATGCAGAACATACAGCAAGTGGAACTATATGATGCCAGAATTTGTATTAAAATCTCTTTGTTTAATCTGCTTATGACCATATTCCTTCTCATCCTGAGAAACTAAAGGTTACTGGCAGTCCCTTCATGTGCTGCATTCAGTCATTCCCTCATCTGCAGCTTGCATTTTGAAGAGAGGTTAAGACAAAGAATGTTGGTCCGAAGATGTGACTGCCAAATTAAAATAGTTTGTTCTGAGGTTAGTGTAGTATATTTTTTTTCACCTGATCACTCAAGTCAAACAGGCCAGAGAGTACAGACTCATGAAGGCTTTTTTCCTCCTCCTACACACATTTTTGAAGGGTGGTTTTATCAGCTCCATCCTTTGAGCCCAAAGGATTGCACACTGTATTTGTCAGGCTCCCTGAATTGTAGTCCCTCCAGTTCCCTGCACAGTTCCTGCCTGTGGGGAACAGCCAGTTAAGCTGTACCCTTCAGCCTTTTTGCACTGTCTATTCTTTCAGGGTGATGCTGGCAGTCTTCCCTGCTGTGGTGAAAACAGCACATATGTTTTGGGGATCCCAAAGCAATTGTTTACTGCAGTGCACTGGAAACTTCACCTCCAGCAAAAGAAAGCAAGCAAATAAAGAACCAACTATTCCCAGGCCAGCTGCGAAAGGGGTGCTAGCTAAAAAAGTCACGAAGTACAGACCCAATGTCTCACTATGCCTGCTATTATGGTTATTTACTATTGCCTTCTCTCAGCCACCATAAATCTCAGCAGAAAGGCTTAGTTAGGATATGATTAGGTTGGGATTATTGCATATGAGATTCTTGCTAGGGCTTATAAATGTGACAAACTCTGAAATATGGTTTCCACAAAAAAGGAGAGGGAAGAGAGGAAAGCAGTGCTTTTACTGAAATATACCACAATTCCCTAATTACTCCTCGACTCTAGTGACTCTGAGTGGTGGATAATAACAATTAAAGAAACATTCTCTGTTCTGCCCTCTTATACCTCCAAACTTATATTCTCTTCAGGGACTCAATTTAACAGCAGCTGCAGAGTAAGACTTGAATGAAATTAGGTTGATTTAAGAGCCTGTATGGAGCCCTGTAACAAAGGGAGATGGCATTGTACAATTTTAGAGATTAATTCCCTTTGCTTGTGCTTTACTACCAGGAATCATGAAGAAGCTAGAACTGACCAACTATTTCTTAGTGAAACATCCAACATGAGAGCCTTTGCAGCGAATGCATTCTCTTCAGTCTTCTGTAGGACCAGGCCCATCTCTGCCATACTCCTACGAGGCATGCTTTGAAAGGCTGAAGACAAGATTATTCTTCTACTAAGCATTACTGTTACTTCAGCTTGGGAGGTAATAATTGTTACTCCAGCTCATCTGGACAACACTTAAATGTCTTTTACTACAGGAAAAATATTTCATCTACTTGTAGCGAGAGATAAAGTGAATGTACATTCATATTGTACTGTTTAATATCAACAAATATCCTGAAATTCCAGCTTGGCCTAAGCACCCATAGAAAAGGCTTGACTTCTAGAATGGGGTTCTGTAAGAATTTATTTTAATATAAAGAGTATGGCAAGGCACTAATTTATCTACTGATACTTTGAAGGAAACTTTTCTTCTAGAGTTGGGATGGAGGCAGCCAGTAGCCATCTCTTCCTATACCTTCTCCATAGGTTTTTTTCTTTAATAACAGTAAAAGAGCATAATCAGCAGGTATTTAAGATGTGTGAATCTCTCCCTACCAGCTTCTTTTGATCACAGCGACCTCAGCTCCCTACATCACATTTAATATCCCCATCCCCTTAACCTCCTGTTGTTTTGAAATATTAGCTACTGAGGTCCTGAGACTAAAACACAGAAAGTTTCCTGCTTTGACTTCTTGCCAAAACCATTAAAATACTCTCTGCAATGTCACAGTTTGTGCCATCTCCCAGGGGAGTTGATTTAAAAGTAAATTACATGTAAGTGTCAGATGAAAAGAGCTTCATTATCTAATTCTTCCTACACCAGCATTTCTTTAAATTGCTTACTAGGGACAGGAGACAATTAGTCCTGTGTTTGAAATAAGAAGTAATAAGTATCTGTCATTCCCATTAAGCACAATTATTTTTTTTTGATATGCAAATACAATTGCTTTCTAAAGAAGTTAGATGAGGCAGCCATGTCTACATGGACCCAGGTGCCAAGTGTGCTTTGCCCAGCTCTGCACACACCCAGTTACCTTGAATTTCAGAGGCTGTTGACTGGACTAAGTGTCTTACAGCACAGTCTGCTGCTTGAATCAGCACTGCAATGATGAAGAAAAACAGTAAGTCCTTCATCCCTTTGCAGCAGCTACAAATACACAAATGTTTCTGGGGCACCAACTAGCTTCCAGATGTCAGAAATACCTGTGAGGGCCTTGAAGTCACTAGGAGGCTTCCTCACTGAAATTTGAATTGGTACAGCTCTTCCAGGCAGCCATAAGGACATGGAAGCTGATGCCAATATTGCATCACTAGCAGAGACAGATCAAAACCTCACTTTCCCCATCCCCTACTGAGAAATTCCCATTATGCCTGTCATTTACGTCCCAGTGTAGTCACTTTCAAAAGGGGTCTCACTTGACCCTCACCTCTAAGTTTAATTTAAATCTAAGATACTCCTGTTCTTATCCATGCTTACAAGTGAAATTCTCATCATGCCAGGTCAGGATCAAAGAGCAGATTGCACTAATACAAGCACAAACAGTCCTGCCCCATTAACGTCATCCCCAAATTATACTGCAAGTGCTCTTAGCCTGCGATTTGAATTGTATCACCAGTATTCTTTATATAACTTCATCCGTTTCTTCCTCCTCCTGGATCTGCCTGTCTTTCACATAAAGTAACTTTGAACTGCTGGCAAGATAAAAAGAGGCTTCCCTGGGAAGGCAAGCAAGTTCAGTGCAGAAGTTAACAGGCTTTGCAGAGGAGCCAAGACATTCCCGAAGCTCCAGAGCTTAGGTACAATCTCTTCTCTACAAGGCTCAGCATGTGTTAATCACTCAGCTGGTCTGTACAAGACATTTTTCTCATGTTTGTAAGCTCTGTCATGGTTATATATGACCTTTCCACACTAAATATTTAAAATGCAATATAAACAAATCCTTTTAAATCTTTATATTGTGCATATGGTGTCTCTGGAATGGATCTTGAATCTGAGGTCGATTCTGGGCACCTGGTTCTCACAAGCAGCTCACGAGCATCTGAGTAACAAGGGCATGCAGTTGCAGGGCTAAATTTAAGCACATTCTACTGCCTCTCTGCTTCCTTTGCTTTCTTCAGCATCCAGGGTTACAAGATTACTACTTTCATACAAATCATTCCGCATAAAATACCTTAAACAGGAGGCTGATATTTTATGAGGTGCAGAATAGACTTTACCGAACTGATACCTAATTCTATGGTCAGTTGTTAAATGTGCACACTAAAACTACAGAGTCAGCAGTGAGAAATACAGTGCTCTCAAAGTGCCATCTTTAAAGCAAACTAAAAAAGACAGTATCTGCTGGGAGTTAAGAATCCAGACACATTGGATTTATTTTTGGTTCACCCAAACATAAACAGGAAGCTTTTGCAAAGTGATTAGGGCTCATTAAACAAAACACTTAAGAATGAACTTAAGTGATTTATCTGATGGGGATAAATTTGTTTGTGCTTACTGTTACTTTGCCAGAACAGTGCCATAGAATTATATCTGCCTTCATCCTTTAGTTAAGGACATTAATATTAAAGGACTGCAAAAGACCAAGTTCAGTGTTGATGCTACTCCAAGACATGGCAAAGGTCAATGCTGTAGGAGGAACCTTTGAACAGGGCAGAAGAAATAAGGAAAGCAGCAGTTTGCATTTCACAGCTTTACCACTGCATGGTATTTACTTCCTCATGAATAAGATGCAACACCCCTCCAGGTCAAAGCTGGCTGAAGCCCAGAAGGTAGATCTTCACACAGCTCTCTGTTATGCACTCACCATCAGTGTCTGTTTTGGAGGTTAAATGGAAATGTGGAGACACAAAGGATATGGTTATTTTATATCAAAGTCACTTGCAAATTCTTAAGCGTCCAAGTAAAAGCCTCAGTCGTGACAGTTATGCTTAATATGGACACTGATGTTCAAGTTACCTCAGCTCTAATGCAAAAATTTTGATGTCAAGTGGAAAAGTAATATTCAGTAATCAGTTTGCATTTCCTTTAATGCGCTTGGTATAACCTCTAAAAATGCAGCCCATCCCCTTTCTGAAACAACAAAATTTTTGGACTTTATATTTAACTAGTAAGCTTATTTCCTTTGTTTTTTAATTAATTTATCTGAAAACAAGGCTTATGCTGCTATACTCTGATGAAGTCACCAAAAGCAAAAGGAAGGTCTTAAAGATATTAGGGCCTTTCAGGTCGCATGAGTAAATGGCTAAAGGAAAAGCTGCAGCATTAGTCTGCAAAAGGGAGCCATAGAAAACTATTTATTCATGTCAAGGATCGATCAGCAAGTAAATGCACTATCTCTGCCAGCATACTAGTAAACCTTATCATGCCTGCCCTAATTCTGCCCTACCTCATTGCAGGCACAAGGGTTGCTCGAACAGACTGGAAGTTGTCTGCTGTTTTTATGAAGCACACATGGGTACTAGGATAACACGAACATGATTTTTTTAAATTATGACTTGAAGATAAGATTTGAACAGATGTCTCGAGATGAGCATCCATTGTGCTGCTACTCCTCATATTACATAGGCCGCATGGGAAGATGCATTTTGAGGGAGGAAATCAAGCCACTTCAATAGGTTTTAAGAGAAGAACCTCCCATATTTCCCTCTCCCTACTGCTTCACCCAAGAAAAACCTTTAAACCTGCCTCCCTGACCCTCAACTTCATTGCCTGAATAAAGTTAACTAAAAAAAAATACTACACTTCACATTGCAGATTCAGATCTAAACCTTACTCCTATGTTTCACAGTTAAAACTGAGCTAATTCTGCACACAATTGTATGTATTTTGTAGTTCACACCATTCATCTGTGTGGGAGTGTGTAAAACCTGAGTGTCAAGCTCCTAGCTCATGCACACACACATTCAGTACAGGAGAACACTCAGGAGTGGATGTTCTTTTATTAAATGACAGTTTTCATCACAAGCCTTAGCAATATTGGGGAAAAAAAAAACCCATGTGGCTTTACACAGACACTCAGGTTAATTGACATTGTGTATAAAATATAGTTAATAGTTTAGTAGCTATTTTAGAGAACTGCTATAGGTTGTTGATGAAGGACATGCTTACATAAAGTCTTTGAAAAAATTGCACTTGGGAAACCACTCAGGGGAAAGAATCCAGAGGCGAAGCAGACTGGATAACCCTGTCTTTTATGGGCACATTCAGACAGGGAGCACCTCTCCTGACATCCCATCACAGAGAACCAGCACACTCCATCCCTGCATACTACAAATTTCCTACGAAGAGTTTGCTCAGCTGTTATCTCTGGTTTCCACAAAAGCTGGAAAGGAGACTGTTGAAAGCTTTTTGTGTTATCTGTGCTTTACACAGCCTAGTTGCTCAGCCTGCTTACCTATTCTTCCCCTCTCTCAAAATAGAGCTCAAGTAGATATGAAAATAGCATACCTTTTTCAGAGAGGGTGCAGGATTGGTAAGACATTGGGGAGGAACGAGGAGAGCTGAAATTACAGCGAACTGGCTGTATATTTGTGTTTGAAAGGCTTCAAGTAGAGACTAATTAATCCCATTGTTGATGCTAATATAGTTCTTTTTCAAAATTCACGATTCAGTGCTGCAAGCACATTTACCTTTGATCTTTTGCTCAGAGAAGATGATTGAAGTTTGTCAGATATATTTGTGTGCTTTTAGGCTCATCTGTGGAGTGGGGTAGAGCAAGGGGATGTGTGTAGTGTCACTGTGGCAGAAAGGAAAAGAGAAATAGAGGGTTTGTCTGTCAATAGGGTAGAGCTCAGTATACTTCCTGTGACCCTTTTGCTTTGCTTCAAAAAAGCTTCATAGAGACTAGGAATGTGGAGAGTCCAGCAGATGATGCAGCATGCAGCCCTGTAGTTCTGTCAGCCTTTGAAGGCTGCTCCCACTGCCCTGTTCACTTTCCTCTGCTACCTCTGATTAGAACATTCTTCCTCTCACTTATCTCTTCCAAATAGGATTAACCCCATGTGCAAGATATGAAAGCTCACACTTCGCAGGCCTTTTTGATCCACAAGCTGGCAAAAAATAAATGACTGAGCATCTGCCTGAATCTCTGCAGGTGTCTCTTCACTTTTAGCCAAGCCAAATCTTGAGCAGCCCTTGCTTACCTGTTCCCTGTAAAGCACACCAACACTGTGAATCTAGAAGTCAGCCTTGGCCTGGTGACATCTAATTCTATTCAACTATGGTCTTTAATTGCGAGCTGGTAGACCCCATCTTCCCCTTGCATTCAAGAAGCAGCTTTGGCATGCTGAGCAGCCTGGTCTGGGAGCATACGGCTTATCAGGAACAGAGAGGTAGACAAAGATATTAACTAGCAAGATTGTGACTATCAGGAAGGCCTGGAAAAGCAAGCAAGCACTTAGGAAAAGTCAAGAGCACATATTTTTCCATCTTTGTGTGTTCAATACTGGCCTCACTCCACTTGAAAGAAACCTTAATAAAACCCAGGGTAAACTCCCTAGGTTATGTATACTTCCCTGTCAAACAACATAAATCCTTTTCATAAGGTGCTAGCTGTGGTAACAACTCCCAGCTTCTTTTCCTTACAAAGTTCAATATCTATTCATAACCAAACTAGAGTGTTACAGCTCTTACAATCTTTAAATGAGGATGTGCAAGTCTGAATTGCCATGAGCTTAGTGAGTTCCATCAGCTATCTACCCAGGGACAGGTGCTTTGCTGAGTGGCTGAGGACGTCATGTTCCAGGTATCTTGACATCCCACCAAGCTGCTTAATGATAAACTAATACTACTAAGCTGCCAAGTATGTGGTGTCCCCAGATACCCTCAGGAACAGTGCTGTCTGCAGGCAGTGACACTGTCTGGATGACCAGCCCCGGGGTGTTTCCCAAAGGACAGCACAGCCATGCTTTGCATGTCTCTGCAGCCATGGCTTTGTTTAGACCTGAAAGATGCACTTGAACCCTTTTGCTTTACGCCTCAGACGCACCTTTTCAGAAATTCTTATTTCAAGATCCAAATGAGATCTTTCAGTGCCAAAACAAGCTCCATCTGAAGGGACAGTATTTTTCCTTTACTTTTGCACAGTGCAGGACCCTAAAAGCTATTGTCTGATTTGAATGAATCCTCATAGATGTATTTAGCCAGAACAGATGAGTATTTAACCTTGCTTAGGCTTTCTGAATGCTAGTGTTCCCCCTTTTCAGGTTTAATGACTGTCAGAGGAAGGAACATTTTACATAGCTTTGAAGAAAGCAATTCATTCATACCACCCACCTTCCTGCAGCCTTGATCACACTAATCAGCACTCATTTATGTATGCAAAAAGTCACAAATAGGTATCTGAATTACTAGCTAGCAACAGAGACAAGGCACAATTTATGATGAAGCAAAACAATGGGTTTATTGTACTGTATTGGGCATCCAGATCTATGGTAGTGAGACTCCATCACTGAAGTTTTGGATGGTTTAGGGGAGCTCTTAGTCTATGAGACTCTAGATTATCTGATATGCATAAATTCAAACCAGTATACACTGCATTTGTGAGATTAATTAGTTCACAAAGACAAGTCTGCACCACCAGAAAGCAGAATCTGAATTTGTGACATCCTGGATTTTGAGATGGGGCATTTCACAGAGTATAAGGGCTCAAAAATACAAGTGAATTACTGAATTGCCACCTGTAAGACAAGATGTCATCCTGTGTAGAAAGTCAACAGTTTAAGGCACAGCTACAAACAGAAGTCATAAGTTGCTAGCATTTTAGACAGGTCCAAGAACTGTCTCAGGGTACAACATGGCCCATATTTCTAGTGACCTTCAGCAGCCAGAAGTCAGCCTCTGTGGCATTTATAGACAGTTTCTTACACTCCTGCAGTGCCAAGAATCTGTAATGCATCAGATGACTTAAAGGTTATCTCAGCAAGATCTTGATCAAAGTCAGCTTCTAAAAATCTGGAAAATTCTCTGACTTGCTCTATAATACAGCCACAAACATGTCAGTGAGATCACTCAGCCTCATGTGACATGAACACTGTTTTCACAGATCACATCCCACCCACTGTGCTCCAAATAAAGGGTTCTCCACCTCTTCTCTTCGCAAGTCTGGAGCAACTAATTCTAGTTACTTTATTGAGCATTTATCAAGCCCAAAAGGTTTTTTTGCCCCATTGTCTGTATCTGATGGCTGAGCTAGTTTTGCATGTAAATACTTGGGTACCATCTGTAGATACAAAACTCCTCTTACAGCAGCAGATACTCAGCTCTGAGCTTTCAGGTCCATGGGCTCCTGCTGCTGACAAATCTCAAGAATTTTATGCCTGGCCTGACTGTACCCAACACAGACTGAGTGGACCCACAGCTTGTGGTACATGATGGGTTCAGTTTACTTCAGTTCCACAGTGTCATGTTGTGTTCCCCCCCCCAAATATCTTGCATTTAGATGTTATCACAGGTTTAATTTTCCCCTAAGCCACCCCAACAGATCATTGCTTTCACATTTCTTTCTCATTACAAGGTTCCCACACAAAGCAGGGTGCCCCAATAAGGAAGGGTGATCAGCATGAATTTTCTATCAGAGACACATTTATTTTAGCATAAACTCCAGCACGAAAAGCTCAGGGACATTGCAGTTGCAAATTGCTTAAGGCAGTCCTACATGGCTTGGGTCAAGTTGAAGCCAGTGCTTAAGGTCACCAACAGTACCTGGAAACACAACAGACATTTCAGCCAATTTTATGGCCACATTCCCTGCAATCAAGTGTTGATTTTTATGAAAGCATAGGTTTGTGAGTAGTCATTGAAGGCTTCTGACATTTGAAGTATGGTATAAAAAGAGTCATCAATACGAGAAAATTATCTGAGAGTAAATCTGCAGAAACAGGCAGTACTGTGCATGACCCAAGATGATAGGAGTGTGACCAGGCTGGCATAAGGCTGCCTATTTAGATCTTGAATGGCTCAGAAAAACAAACAAACTTTGTCCAAATGATTTCATTAACTACAGAGTCCCAGAAGAGCTCTGGTATCAGCTTTGTCCATCCAGGACTGCTCTGGATTTGTCCTGCTGTCTTGTGGAGGAAGAGGTCTGTACTTATTTTCTGGCACAAAGGCAGGACAAGACAAAGATGAAATCTGACATTTCTTTGCAGACATAAATCAGCCAATTGGGGCCAAAGCTAGAGGAGTTGCAGAGATGATTATGGATTATTTTATTGAAGTGCAAAGGTCTGACAAGTAAAAAAAAAATCCAGGATGTGAAAGGACTGTCCCAAATGCACAGAATTTGTACTGTACATGGGCTATCTTGGGGTAATTAATGTAGGAGTAATCTGCTGCCAGGCTTGCAAATTGTCTGCTGCTTTATAGGCTCAGTCACTTACAGCCTCTGCCAGACCTTGGCTCCATATATGCACTTTGCAGTGCATTAGAAGACATTATAGCACTGTAGATTTGCCCAGCAGAGTTAGACCTTAATCTGTGATTCCAGCTCTGGGGAAATTGCATTTTGAGCCAAGCTGAATAAACACAGCATGAAGAATATAGCACTTTGGAAAAGGATTTATTGGTGGTGAGGAAATAGGACTGCTTTAAAAGATTGGATTGAAAGAAGGATAGATGCATAGGACAGTGCTTAATAGATGAGATCTTTCACTAGTCTGGTTCTCAAGTGGTACCACTGCTATAGGTCATGCTTTTATACTCCCCGGAAGCTTATGACTAAAGCTGCAAAGGCTTTAAAATCCAGATGAAAATTCAGTCAAACTCACAAAAACCCCCATCAGTAGGTCAATATAATAGGCAAGTCTCTTGCAGCCTTTAGCTCAGCTATGATGCCACTTCCCCTGGATATTTGTGCACTCCACAAAACCACAGTCTCATGGCTGGGATGCAGCAAGTTGTTCTGTTGATGCTGGACAGGATCTGGTAGGGAGGGATTTTGATTAATTCAGTACTGCCTTGACACCAGGGAGATGAACTCCAGAGCAAGCTTCAGCTAAAAAGGGCTTTTACATGTGATGAATGCACTACATCCTGCAGGATACCAGGCTTACCCTGCAACTACCTGCATTCCTTTGTGAAAATTGTGAACCAAGGAACATCTTGAAGACCATTAATTTTGTGGAGCTGAAGACAGAACTACATTCTGCTCCCATTTAATGGGGAGGTGGGGGCTTGCCATTGCCTCCACCAGCACACAGTTCAAATCATGAGTCCTCAATGTCTTAGATGCTTCACCACCTGCCTTGAGCATACTTTAGAAGCACAATGATTAAGTGATACTCTTATCTGTGGTGCAAACTGGAGAAGGGAAGGCATCTAAGGATCTAAGTCCTATTGATGTGAACACCTAAATCCTTTGGACAGCTTTAAAAAGAAACTGGAGCCTAAATACCTAGTTATTGAATGTCCTGGAGTACAGGCTGCAATCACAAGGGGATTTGTTCCCATCCTTGTGGTCTTTCTGCTAGACCACACTGCCTCCAAGTTAATTAATTCTATTGATTTGTTTGTTTTTATCGGCCTTTCCACACTCAGCAGTTATTTAGGACTTAGATGGGAAATGCATTTTCCAGTTAAATGGATCCTACTTTTTATATCCTTTCATGCACTTACTCGAAATTTCACTGCCAAGTGTTTTAATGTTTTCAGGTTGAAAGTTGATTCATATTATTTAAAATACCCCGCAAAAAGGGAAAATCTGTGTAGCAGAGTAACTAATAAAATGGGCTCTTTAAAATTGATTAATGACCAGTGAGGGTAAAGCACTTCCCTCCAGCAAAAATAAACAAAACAACCCAGACCATTACATCTAGTGGTACCTGCTGAGATCGGATTGAATTTACTTCCACAGGGCCATAATAAAACCCTTATCTGCCTCCCTTCCTTTTCTGAAGCTACTCAGTTTGGTATCTAGCAAATTTGGGTCAATGACTTTCTATCTTGAGTAGCATGTCATGGTGGCTGTTCCAGAAACCACTGTACCTTGCCAGCGTGGAGCCAAGTCACTCCTGACGGCCAGGCTACAAACAAGTAGCTTTGTGCACGGTAGAGGCATTGGCCTGTACTTGCATCATTACAGGGTTGAAGTAATGAATTCTGTCTCTGTTAGCAATAACTTACTCCCGGTGGCAGCTGTTGTGAGAAGTCTCCACACATGTACAGTAGACAAGTATGCAAGGGCCTTGAAATATCGCAGAGTAGCTAAGTGTGGTTGATTTGGTTTGGAGCTTCTGCTGGTGGGTTTCATTAGCTTAACTACAGCTATTGCTCGCAGATATGTTATAAACCTTGGGGGAAAGGGAAATGAAAGGAGAGATGGGAGTTTAGTCTCATACTTACACTAATAGCAAAATGATGACATTGTGCTGTTATCATGCTTCAGGGAGCGGCCTTTCTGCAACTTGTGTTTATCCAGGAATATTAGGGTGGATACAAATGTATTTAGGTGGCACTGAGCAAAGATTTAACTCAATGTGTAAGTCACTTGATTGTAAGATAAGCAGAAAATTCCTTTTGCTTTAGACCCAAAGCATCCCTTCTCACAGAATATGACTTTCCTTTAGTCAGTCATCATGCCTCATAGCTTGGAGATTGCCCATCTGTTTAGGAGCTAACCAGCCCCAGCCACTCCTTTCTATAGACAGCAGTGTTAAGTTATGGATGGGACTAAACAGTTTTGACAGTAACTGTGGGGAGCTGCTATTCACAAGGATTTTTAGAAGCAGACCATGCTGTCATTCAGTGATGCTCCTCTGTAGACAATAAGATTGCAAATAACTTGGTGGTAGCTTGAAGTCTGTTTCGAACATCACTCTCTGCTCAGTGGGAAGGAATATTCCAGGGTGACTGACCTGCCCTTATCTGGTTTATTTATGCACCTTCTAGCTTCTTGGTCCTCCACTATTTTTTAAATCCAGTGGCCCTGAAACAAGGTGTCAGGCTGATGTTAACTCCTTCTAGCCTTTGACACCTGGGTTGTGACAGCCAACTTGAAATGGCACCAGGTTTTAGAACAACATTAAGGTCAGTAAATACAACAACTTCTGCTTGGAAGGGGTCACCTCTTCACTTAAAGACCACAGTCCAACCCACATACAAGACGTAACATAGCTCCCTGGCTGAACCTTGTGTAGAGCTAATTCAGGAGACGAGTATTCAAGATGACAAGATGGACAGCATGTCAGAGTATTGCAGTCCACAACACTGCTTTTCTCTGAACAGCACTGACATCTGTCTCCAAGAAAGCAGCACTGGAAGAAGCCTATCCCCAGACTGTACATATCAGCGTGCATAAATAAATCCCATGAATACAAGCTTTGTCAATCTTCTTGACAAACATCACAGCCTTTAGATAAGGAGCCCAGCCAAAAGCACACTTCTATTCCTTTCTTCATCATTAAACTTGATAGCTCAGTGATAGGCAGCTATTCAATAAGATTAAGGTTTACAGCAAAAAAACACACACAATGACCAAACTCTCCTGCCCCCACGTCTTCATACAAACATTTTTTAGTTCAGAACAGCAGTGATGCACTGCAGTGTGATCTCCAATGGAGAAAAATCTCTAGCCCATTTACAATAAAATCTATTATATCAAGTTGTTCAGTCTCAGGAAAGATTCTTGCCAGGAATGCCTGTGAAGAAAAAGCAGTTCTTCATATTTTATCAGGTGGGATATCTTTTAAACCTAAATGAGTTTCCAGAGATTTTCAGGACAGAATCTCCCTGGGTCTTATGCAGAATGTGGGACTGGTTGTAACTGCTCTTAATCTGGCCAGGACTCAAACTAAGCCTGACATTTTGATGAGCTTCCTAAGCAGTAGACAATTGGCAAGTCCTAGAAAAACATTCACTGGCCTGGGATAAGAAATCCATTCAAACCTCAGATAACTACCTCAGTCAATGGGTCTGAATTACTGACACACCAAATATTTATTTATAAATGCAGAATAAGTAGGATCAAGGGCACCTTGCTGGCAAGTTATTAAGAGCAGCAACTGTGAAGCTGTATAGCTACACAGTGTAGGGACTTGTTTGTCTAATTTTAGATATCTGCAAAGTTGACTGGGGAGGGCAGACATGTCTGGCCTGCCTTGGAGGTCTGTGTTTGATTAAACTGAGCTGTTCCACAGGAGAGCCTTCTCCAGTGCTAGCTATAAGTCCAGTATTAGATCTAATGAGCTGTCATACCAAGTGAATCCACCTCTGCAAATTAAAAGCTCCCTCCAAAAGGATCTTCCAATACATAGATTAGTGTTCTTAGTCTGGTCTGTGATGTGCAGCAGCAGGTACACTCCTGTTAGTGATTCTTTCTGAAAACATACATTTTTATAAGGCAATTCCCTTGCAGTGCAGTCAGTTACAGGGTACCTCTTCACCCACTTCAGGGAAGTTTAGCTGACTGCATCTCTTATTAAAATAGCCTCTGCTTCAGTCAGAGCAGTCAATGCTATATAACTGTGCAGTGGCAACCACAGAGCTGGATGAAAGAAGGTGCTCCAACAACTTCATTGCAAGTTCCCTAAGGCCTAATGGTGCACATGTCAGCAATCTCCTTGCTGCATATATCCTAGAAGGGCCAAATGCATTAGAGACATCAACTGTAATCCCAACCATGGGGAAGACAGCTGCTTAGTACAGGACAAGTGTATCCCTTTGTCATCTCTTCCAAACATATTACCTCCAGATTGTACTAGAGCATCAGTCGGTGCAAGCAGACCTCTTTGGACTCACCTTCCCTCTTGTGGAGAGCTTTCCCATCTGAAGCCTCAGCAGGCATAATAGAGTTGCTTGCTCTGCAGATTTAGAACTTATTTTCCCCTCAAATTTTAGCATGGCTTTCACCACATTATTTTAATTATTAGTGTAATTTTCCCGTGCTGGGTATACCACTGCCAACGGAAGATACAGAAAGAGGTGGGACACTTCATAGAGAAATTCACAGCTTGAGGATGGGAGAACAGTGATCTTACAAAGCAGTAGAGCACAGCTTTCAGATAGTCATTAACTCAAAATCAGAAGTCAAAACTGTCCATTTTGTCAAAGGATCTTTAAACAGCTCTGTCTTCTCTCTGCACCATAGTGATCTAAGGTGTAAGTGCAGATACAAGGCCTGTGAGAAATACACACCACGTAAGTATGTAGTAGAAGGAAGAAATAACCTTAAGAAATGTTTGCACTATGATTCCAAACTGTGATACATTACATCTAATATATTCCAAATGAGGCACTGCTGTGCCCATGCCAGAGAGGAAAAAAGCACGAGAAGGAACAACCAGTGGTGAATCTGGCATACACCTGGCTTGCTCTGGCTTTGCAACATATCTTGTTTGCAATATGCAGCAGATGACAATATTCCAAAGACATGCTGGTTTCTGAATACATTCTGGCCTACATCCAACAGCACCAAGCTAGCTGCAAGCAGTCATTGCTACTTATATTGTGACATTAAGACAAAGCATTACTTCCTTACTTATTTCACCAATAGCACTGAGCAACTTCAGTCAATTTAATTTGAGACTTCTGAGCTGAGTGGTCTGCCCACTGTTCTTCTGGATACAAAAGTGATTAGCCCCAAAACTGAGGCTAAGTTTACTTCTGCAGAGTCCTAGAATGACTCACGGAAAGCAGAAAAGCCTGTTTTAATAACCAAGATAATAACGTAATAACCAAGAGACCCATCCATTTTAGTGCTGTGACCTATTTGCCATGTTTTGACACTGCCACCTCCTCACATCTCTGGAGTTACGTGACGCCAGCAAGTCTATGTAAATGCTCAAAGGCCATCTTCAGACCTAAAACGTGGGCTAGACCCAGGCCCACGGGAAGATATTAGAGAGTAGAATATTAAAAAAAGCTAAAAAGGCTTGTTCTCATCACACTTCCCAGGTGAGTCACTCAGGGGACAGTCATTCGGAGCGTTGAGCTGCCTGCAGGATGATTTCAGTAGACCATATTAAATCCCTTGTTTGAGCCATCATTGTTTTCTAACAGCAATATTGAGGAGTGTGCCTCAGATAAACTTGCAAAAGATCAACACAACTGTGTCTAGAAGATAACATTGAACATGACCTGCATCACATTACACTTTGCACCAAGTAGCAGTGGAAAGAGAACAGTAAAAGAGCCAATACTGCTCTTCATTCAAGTGGCAGTGAGCTAGACACTAATGCTGCAAATGCAGCACATCACCTCTGTGTATGAGGCTACTGGTTAAACAGGTCCCATTTCTTACCTACTGGCTTTTTGATATCTAGTTGCACTTTGAAAGAGATGTTTGGTGTCCTGAGACACTAGTCTTACTAAATGTTCAGCCCATGCACCAGTTCTGGAAGGCACCATGCAACTAAAATTGCATAAACACTGAGTGTGTTGATATGCCCACTCCTTCTTGGTAAATCAAATGCAAAAGTCCCTCTGCTTTTATTGGATTAAATTTTATGACAAGGATCTCAGTATCTCTCACTGGAGCAAAACTGGGAAATGGGTGAGAGAAGTTTCTTTTCCTTGCAATAATTAAGACAGTTTTTCCACCTTCTTTGTCAGCAGCTTTTGCCAGAGCCCTGCACTTTAAGCTTCTCTGCACATCTCCATGTTCCTGAAATGTTGTTCAAGTTGATGCTTATTAATATTCCTTATTAAAGTCTTTGAGAATAAAATCTTTCCTAATTAGTAATGTTGGAATACCTTTTCCATTATTCATTAGAAAGAAGGGGGTTAGTCCTTTACAGCATCTTCCAGAGAGCAGAGTTACAGAGGTTATTCTGATACAGTTCAAGTGTCTCCAGCTGCAGCAGTAAATTTCCACTCAGATTCTGCCTTTCCTCTTCCTCAGAGATCACGTGCTCTGGCTGCTAATCTTCCCTGCACATTCCCGATTGAGTCCTGCCCTTTGAGTACACAGGCATAGCACATTCTCCAGATGCACGCACATAAAACAAAGCACAAGTCCTTCCACACGTGCAACATACTAATGCACACACACAAATATTTCCACACTAGTGCGTAGCCTGTCAGGGATTTGTATTTTCCATTTGGAAGGAATTTGCAGGGAGACACTACGAACACCAGTGCACACAGGAATTAACATCCCTATACTGAATGTTTAACATACCTAATGACAGTACTCCATGGCTCTGGAAATCTTTTCTCAGGTAACAGGTGTTTTGTCATGGGACAAAGCATTAGAAAAGAATTAAGGATGGTAACAAGAAACACCAGACTTCAACTGGCAAAAATAAAATCTTTGGTCTAATTTCCTAAATTCCCATCCCTTAACTTCTAATTGGGCAATTACCTAATTCCAATCTCACCCATAGCTGAAGAGGTCAGAACTATCATTCTCTATTTTGCTAAAAATACTAATTGACCTCAGAAGTATTCAATGTTCTTCACTTGAAGAGAATATGGTGGTGGGGAAAGATGCATTTTTCTCTCAGCTTAAGTATTACGTAGTCAGACAAGTCTGGTGAAGAGAGGCAAGCGAAAAGATGGGGGAGAGGATTAGCAATTTAGGAAAATACCTCTCCTAGCAGAGGTGAATAAATTGGTTTTGATGTATTCAGTCTTCTGGTTCTATCCTATTGGCGGAAGCAATCCACAGGAATAATAAATAAAGGCAGTGCCCATGAGCACCACTATGCTATCTACCTATTAAGTCAAATGTGATTCAAGGTAAGCTTTTGACTCCCAGAAATGAGCAACTGAGGATAAAAAGGATATTTTAAAGGCATTGTAGTTTTTCACCTGAAGTACATTGGAATCTTCTGCTATTTTCCATTTCATCCATTCATCACAGTGCAAACCTGCCCAGAGATAGGATCTGATGGCACTCAAGCAACATGTACATAAAGGATCTCAGGACCCTCTCAGTGAAAAACTCATCCTTTTTTACTAGAGAAACAGCATCTAGGAAGGTATTGAATGTTAGTAAATCCCTAGAAGATGTAATGACAAGAAAGAGTTTCTTTGTGAACCCCTAAACCACAGCAAGTAAAGTGTATGCCCTGATTCTCTTACTACTACAGCAGCCTCCCAGTGCCATCTTTTCACTGGAGGAGGGAGCTTTCCAGCTTGGTCATCAGCTCTTGCTCTCCTAAGGTCTTGTCTGAAATCCAGCTGGGTCAACTGAACCAATCAGGAATTCATAAAGTGTTTTTTTTTTTCCTCTAGAAAATGATAGTTTGTGAAAATGAAAGCAGATGTCCAAATTACACCTACTTCTGACTGCTCCTTTTGGTACGACTGGGGAGAGTTCATGGTTTGATGCTCAGTATCTAAGTACAATCACTCTTCACCTATAAGGAGCTTGGACACTTGACACTGGCTGCTTTTGTACCCAATGCAGATGCTGAAAATAGCCTGGAGTCAACTGCTTGAAGTCCTTCAGCATTTCCCTGGAGAAAAGGGCCTAGTCAGTCACCAACATCCTCTGCTTGTCATGTAATTATCAAAGAACTTCTCCCCTTAGACTTCCTTATTTTCCACAAACATTTAGTTTTCCATGTAATCGTGGAAGTAGGGCAGTTTCATGACCTTGCCTCAACACCTGGGGAGATTTACAGAGCTACAAACACAGTCAAAAACCTTCTTTTGCAGTCCTCAGTTACTCCTTGGTTGAACACAACTCATTGAAATCCATATATGTTTTGACTGAACAAGAACAAAGGAGAACAGAATACATTTTAAAGATATTAAAATTGTTTCTCTGCCACAGGCTAAAAAAAATCCCCCTTCCCTTGGGCTTTGAGTTTGATTTGTATTTCAATAAAAATAAATCAAAGTGGACAGATTAGTGTGTTTTGAAATGCAAATGCTTTGAAAACATTAAAGGACAAATAACAAGGTGGTATGTTCTCAGTTTATTTTTTGTTATTATTTTTATTTACCCTTTGTTCTTAAATGATCATGTGTATCCTATGTGGCTGATGGAAAATTTTGCTCTATGCAGTAAACCAGCTGTAAGAAACAGTGAGAGTTTCTTCTGCAATATTTCCTCAACTACTGAACAATGCAAAGCAGCTATTTGAAATAGCTATGTAATTTAAATCTTGATCCCAAGGTACACCCTAAAGCCTCAGAAAGCTACTGGGCTGCTGTAGCTGAACCTGAATACAAGCAAACAGCAGTAAACTGCTTTTCAAGCGATACGCAGACACTCGGTTTTGAGGGCTTGTTTCTTGATGTCACTTAGACAAGTAAAAGACAAGAGAAGCACCTGGATCAGTGGTGGCATTACCTCAATGCAGAAAGAAAAAACAGGACTTGAATCAAATCCAGACATGGTTTTAAGAAGCAGGGTGTCCATTCATAACTAATAAGGCAGCATTGTGGTTCCAAGTTAATGGACAATGAATAGACAGTACAGAAAAAACTTGCAGAGACTGCTTAGGACACACTGACCTAAGATCAGTGAAGCACAGAAGAACAGATATGAGATTCCTTAATTTCTTTACAAGTCAGTTTTACACAAACATTTTATATTTTAGATATATTTGTCTGAAGAAGCTGCAGCTCTAAATATGGCTCATGCTACTGCCAGAAGCCTACTAACACCCAAATAGAGGCCTCCCCACATAGGCCACCCAATGTGGAAGCTGTTAGCCCTACCCTGACAGCCTCCCACCCACAGCAGATCTCAGTCATCCACTCTAAAGGTCTTTACACACACATGCAGCAAGTGCCCAACATCTTCTGATTGACCACAACTGAGCCAAGCATGATGGCTTCTTTCTTTTATGTAAAAAGCTGAGCATAGAAAACTGAGCAAAGCAAACTAAGATGTTTGGTTTTATTTCTTCAAGCAGCTTTTTTTAAAAGGTCTGAAGGAGCATTTCTCTTTGCAATGGATCATACAATCTTACAAAAGTGAAGCAAAGTGAAGACAGCCAAAAAAGCTTTCAGTGTGCGTAAGTGCTGGGAAACAAAGTCCTTTCTAAATTCCTTAGACCACTCTGTGTTCCTCTGAAGATAATATTGCATCAGTATTAGATGAAGAGCTTTAAGCCAAAGTACAACTCCAGCTTAAAATTTTTCCAAACCTCAGAGATATTTAGAGTCTGGCTTTGTAATCTAGTCTCATCTCAAATATTAATATTTCATGAATTACAGACCTGGATTAAGTCTTAAATTCAGCTTGAGGCCATATAGCAAAATATTTGCCTGGTATCATCTGCAGATCCTCCAAGGAAGCTGACAAGCTTCAGTGAGCTATTCTGAGACTTAATTTATTTCACAGAATATTTGAAATCTTTCAGAGAACAGCAATCCTTTGTGTAGAGAATAAAGTTCTGAAGTCAGGTCTAAGGAAGTAGAAGCAACAGGAAAATGGCCTTGTGGTCACCAGTTTCCCAAATGTGGGATATTCTGTCCTGGGAAGTGATGTAAATTTCAAGTGAACATATCTTGTAAAGAATAGGATATGCATTACTGTGTTGATCTAATAAGGTCCATTAAATCTCCCTGTGAAGTGTGCCTGGGGCAGATAAAACACCATTGCTTCTCCCACCAATATTTACTGTTGTCAGGGTAGCACAGAAAAGAATGGGCTTCAGTGGGAGATAGTCAAGAAGGAATTTGGCCCACTAAGTATGTGCCATCTACACACTCAATCACAATTTGTTTGTAAAGATAAAGAACAGTCACCAGGCTGTGCGTAGATGCCTTACACAAAGCAGAAAAGCAGGGAAGATATTTTCAGTAGTCCCAGTCTGCCTTCCAGGAATTACCTTCTGTAAGATCATGCAATTTACTCTTATAGGGACTCAGTACCACCTTCAGATCTAAGGACAACTTCAGCATGATGGGGAATAGCCCATTTGCATACTCAGAATTTAGGCAGTGATTAAAAGATCTTTTCAGACCCTACTTGCATACTCAGAATATATAATATCAGCACATCTGAAGCTTGCTGTGCAGTACTAACATAAATTAAATTTATGTAGAAGTTGTGTGAATGTTAAATTTGTCTTTGCAGCTGTACAGTATTTCTCAGCCATCTTAAGTGACATGGAAGACTCAAAAGACCACCCTTTCCATAGTGCAGCTCCAGGCAATGTTAAAGGAGGCTGCCTTGCAATACACAGTGCTCACCAGCTGGACACTCTGATGTGTCCACACTCAGCCCTGTAAAAATCCATGACCACGAAGTACTTGAGTACTCATGAAAGTCCAGGTCCTTACTTATTAGCTAGACACAGATCAGCATCTGTAGGTGCCAAAGCCCTTGCTTTGAAGTAGCCACAACCATTACAGTCATTAATGCCACTGAAATAAAGGTGCTGTTGAAAGGCTGAAAATCATTAATTTCACATCTATAAATTCTCTCCTTACTAAGGCCATGCTACATCCCAAAGTGGTATTGAATACTATATTAGTTAAAAGTCAGAAATATGCTGCTTACTACAATTTCTAGGAGGCACTGTCACCTTGTATTTAGACATAGAATTTAGAAATGCAGCTATAAATAGTCAACACAATTTGAAGGCCAAGTCAGGGCTTCACTCCATACAACAGCGCACTGAGAAGCCAGCCTCCACCAGTACCCCCAGCTCTTGAAGCACTTGGCTCTGCACCAGAGCAAGGCCCTTTAACTTCACCTGGATAATACACTGAAAAATCATTTTTAACATGCAGAGCACATTTTATATGTTTTTCTAGTAAACCATGGACTTGATTCTCTTATTTTCTTTTGCATATCTTTCAGACCCTGTTTAACACAGCTGTGCAAGGCTGGGCACAATCCATCTATCCAGAGCAACACGCTGACATTGAACCGCAGCCCTCAAGAATTAAATGTGTGCGTCACGACAGCTTTCACTGGAGAATGAGAATGAGCTGGAATTAGAGGAGCCTCTATCCTCTGCAACTGGAGCATAACAGGGGCTGTGGAACACTGAAGTACAATTGCATTTTATAATCTCTTTTCACAGATGTAAATACCAGACTGGCATGAAAATTGGCTAGTAGCTTAATATACCAACAAGGCTGAGGTGATGAATATGTTCTATAACATTAATGTTTAATCCATTACCTTTTAGGATAATGCAGCTTCACAAAAAGCAGCAGTTATTACAGTACGTAAGATATTTTCTGTACACAAAAACTTTCGAGAGACAGCCCCAGTAGCTTTTTCTTTCCAGATGTATTTTTTCTTTATGAATTCAGTAGAGAGTATCACTTGCCCGGTTCAAGCAAAACTGCAGCCAGATGTCAGCTTTGATCTCATCACCGCATAAACGAGGACAGATAAAGGACAAATAGGTTACATTACACTTCAGCAATAGGAGGAATTAACTTTACTGCTCCTTACAGCACCATCTGTGTTTGGCAAAGTTTGTTCTCATCCATGTCAAGAGCTCATTCAAGGAAATTTTTTTTCCTAACTGCTATTCCTTCCCGTTTCTTTGGGATATGTATTACCTGATTCCTTGACCTACTCCTTCTGTCCTCATTACTCATACTTCAAGCATCTTAAACCAAAAAAATAATACAGACAACTAGAATTAGTGTAAGGCATTTAAAATCCATTTTTAATATGCAGAATAACATACTGTAATGTAGTTCTCATCAATACTGAAGTGAAAGGGGAGGACCACAACATTCTAATGAGAGTAACAGGCCAGGAAAACAGGGATCCTGAATTTCAGATTTATTTTCTGATAGATGGCAAACACCAGCCTCTCTCCCACAGAGTGGAGGGAGCCACATGCTACCTCCTAATACCCTGAAGACAGAAATTGCCCAGCAGCACCTGCAAATCAAACACTATAGAAGCACAAAACATGACTGCTTCATCAGACACAGCCCAAGATCTAATGCAAACTCCAGCCACTCTCTTCTCAACCTCCTTCACCCAGAGGCCAGTGGATCACCAACTCCATCCTTAGACGTACACTACATTTCAGAGTCTCTAAAAGCCAAAGAGCTTCAACCACCCATGATCTTTTCACCCAGAGGCCCCCAGAAGTACCTTTTTCTTGATAGTTGCCTCCATGCAGCTGAGTCATCCTTCTAATAGAGTAACCCACTATCTCCCAGCATCTCCTATAGGACCTCAAACTTTCATCAAGTGCTCTAGGCCAGCTTGCTGGCTTATATACTGGCTGTAGGGTGGAGCTGGAGCTCCTTAAAGGGCCCCTTAAAGGGCCTGTTGCACAGTGGAAAACCTTCCTTGTATTAGTAGGGTCCTGGGTCCTTGCAACCAGACCTTTCCAAAACTGTTTTGCTACTTGCAGGAAAATGCTATTATGTTTTCTAAAAAAGTATTTTAAGAAAGTTATATAGAAATAGGCTGCATTTTCCATCTGTAGTATTTTTCAAGGGAAGTGGGATTGTGTTTTAAAAATATCATTCTTGGTCATAGCAAGATCTTATTTCTGGATGATTTAACCAATTGTTACAGGTTGTTGTGTTGGTATTTTTTCACTTTCCTATGTCTAGTTTTTTGTTTCAAAATGCACAACACACTCATGTCTAAATGGTATGTCACAGCATGTCAAATAAATGTTCTATGGTCTTCTTGTACTCACCACATTGTAAGCATGATGTAATATAATTTTTCATCGGTTTTACTGTAAAAAACTTTAAGGACAGCTGTTAATTAGCAGAGATGTAAGCCAACTTATTTTTTAGATCAAAGTGTACCCTATTTGATTTTGTAATGAAATAGCCAAACACTTTGAAGAAGAAAAGAAGTATATTAATTAGAGGGAAAAAAAAGTTGTCTGTGGATTAGCCTGCACTCTTTTCTTTTAGTACAATTCTATGGACTTGTAATTTAACTGGAAATGCTGACATATCCAAATTTCCAGGGAAATACATTTCAAAGTTTCAAGTTGCTCTTGTAACTTATTGTAACTTACTCCACTTGTGGCTGCTCCAGCCTTATTGGTTCCAGACGTCAAAAGACTTCATCTGCAAACGTGAGTGACAACCGTGTTTCCTGCACTGTTGTTTCTGCCAAGTACCCAACAGGTTTATTGAACAGTCTTCATGTCATTGCATAAAGACTCAAAATATGATAGCGTCAGGGACATTCTCTGCCATGTTATGTCTCATTGCATCAGTTAAAATAAATGGAGATATGATAGGAATAAGGCAAATCTAAAGTTACGTTCCTCTGAATGGATCACATATCTAGGGCGATTGGCAAGGCACAAAGATCATGTTTGTGGTTCCTGGAAATCTGTGGGAGTCCCACTGCTGAGAACCTGACCCAATGCATTTTATGTTGTTGGAGACGTACATTTCATTTCTCCTGCTGTGAGCTTGATGGCTTGGTGTGGCTTTGCATTTTCTCTCTTTCGCTTGCTGTCACAAGGAATATCTACAATAGCTTAGGAAGTGTATGTTGTTATGCTGTAGGCGTGTGTGTGAGAACACCAAACCCAATGGGAAATCACAAATCTTAGCAGGGTGGGAGAAAAAAAAGGTCTTCTACAGATATTTAAGTGCATTCACCTCTATGTGTCAATCCACACGTAGAGGTGCCAGATCTGAAACCGATTCTGACAGTGCTGTGAGTTTTCCCCTTAACATGCAGGAGTTTTGCAAGAGGAGATGATAAAAGCAGCTCAGGATTTTAAGTGAATGGACAGCATTGTGTTAGATATTTGACCCAGAAATAATTCCATAGTATTTGAGATGGCTGCATTGTATAGGGCAGGGAAGTTATGATGAGAAATTGTGCTTGCCTCCTCTGTAGTCATAGAAGGGTTTTTAGCACTGAAGCTACGTTTGATCTCACTTCTACTGATGTTAACTGCTTTTATAGGTCATTTCATTATTGCCTTATTGTAGAAGATTGGACTCATTAATATGCAGCAGCTAAAATCCTTTGCATTTTAAAATGCTAATTTTTAGGTGTCCATATGGCAATAAAATCAGGCTGTAAGCCATCCATCCATATCTTTATATGTCTGTCTATATAAAAAACAATTTTGTGGTCTAGTGAGTAGGGCAGTGGATTGGGAGTAAAAACTGGGTCTGTTCCTGTATCTGCCATTGACTTTGGGAACAGGAACATGAACACATTATTATGGGGTACGCTTAGCTGTGAACTTCCCATATGCCATCTATTCTTGAGTAATGGCCCCAAAAATAAACTTCTATCCTACAGAAAAGCAAGGTAATTCAACCCTTTAATGAAAAATAGTTGCTAGGGCTCAGTGTACATTAAGAGGCACCACAGCGGCCCATTGGCTGGGTTATAGCCCTGGGCTGGTTGTTGCACTGAAGTTTCATGTCCCTAGGTGGTGTTTTTTATGTGGCTACTGCATTTCTCTGCTTTTTGGAAAAGCTGTGTTGGATCTCTGTGCATCTTTTATCTTTCCGTCTCTTGTATTTATGCTGCTAACCCTTTCGCCAGGCTAAAATCTCTCACTGCCTGTAAGCTTAGGGGGCGAGGGAAAGGAAACAGGTTAGGGAGGATGCAGGCTCTTCCAGGGATCCTGAGTACAGTCATATATAGATAATAAAACCAGTGAATGCCATCTCTGACATTTAGAAGAAGAGTATTGCCTTGTAATGGAGTAAAGAAATTCACAGCACCTTCAGGTACCATAGAGTGCTACTATTGGACCCATATAAACAAATGCAGATGCACAATCCTTATTGCTTCTCCTCAGCTCTTATTCCTGAGTTTCTGCTCTATGTTCACTTGCTTGTGATATTTTTCCCTGCTGGATTTTAAATTTGTTTTCAAACAGATAAATGAGGATGTGCTTTTCTGAATACTTTGGATGACACTGGGACCGATCTACCTGGTGAGATTGAACAGCATGTTCTGGCTGAGATGCTGAAGACAGTTCCTGTTGGGATAGATTAATTGCATTCCAGCTAATTATCTTTCTATCTATGTCTTATTCATTTTGCTTTAGCAAAGTTGCTCTAAGTCAAAACCTGCTAAATTAGTATTTCTAAATTCTGCCTTTCATCTCTGTTCCTACTACTTATTCAGCCTCAGGTTGGAAGAGAGAGAAAGATCCAAGTCTGTAGCTCTTCTCAGAGAGTCTGTGAATCATGGGCCATGTGTATGGGTTTGTGTTCAAAGAACGTTACCAAAGCTGGCCTCTGCTCCCAAGGAGAAATGGACCCATATGTTCCACTCCTTGCAGAAATGTTTCTTAGAAAATGGTGAACTTGTAATATTCCACCCCAAATCAGCAACCTCTAAATTACTTTTCCCACTGTAGAAAACATTTTGCCGTGGGCAGAGACCATGGTCTGTGTAGCCTGCAAAAGGCTATTTTTGCATCACTAATATCTCTGAAAGTAATTTG
Source organism: Todiramphus chloris collaris (assembly GCA_025345505.1). Lineage (NCBI taxonomy): Eukaryota > Metazoa > Chordata > Aves > Coraciiformes > Alcedinidae > Todiramphus > Todiramphus chloris. The sequence goes on from JANVCC010000040.1 coordinate 2,892,791, forward strand.
AGGCTAGTCAGTGATTAAAGATCGGTCAACATGTACCAGCTAAATGAGTAACTGTTTTTTTCTCATCTGAAGTGCTCTTCTAAACTGAAGCCCTGTTCAACAGAAAAGGCTTCTATTCCCGGGAAAACAAATTAATAAGATTTTTCATCTTCTCATTATTTAAGTCCTTTTTCCCCCAAAACAAAAACACTAGCTGCAACTGCTGCAGCCGAGAAATGACATGAATAATTCATTCTAATTTCACACAATTTAAGCTACTTTACTAGCTTCTAATTAACATGTGTAGATTATTTAAGGACAAGAAAATTGCTTTTAAATGCAGGTGAGAGTAAGCTGACTATCCCCATGTATTATGTGATTTGATGCCTTCTTGGAGACCAGCTGTGCTGATGAGTTTCCCAGGGTCATAGCAGCTGAAGACAAAAGCTTACTTTTTCAAGAGTGGGCTAATGACATTACTGCAGATACCACAAAGTGTCTAGGATTCCACACAGGTTAGCATTTTTTAAGTACTGTATTTAAGTGTTATTTCCCCAGCCTTCGATAGCAGCAGACACTAGAACAGTTACACAGGCAAACACTTTCTTTGCCTTTTCCATGTTGCTTTGGAGTTGGAAAGAGGTTTGATGTTCTCCTTTGTCACCAGGAGGGAAACATCAGGAAGGGAACATCAGGAGAATAAATAAAAGCAAGATTTTCAAAACACAGGGCCTGAAAATAGACATTGTAACTGGCCTGTACAGTTCAACCCTTTCATTTTTCTGTGCTCAAGATTTTCTCTTTGAATGACCAGAAGAGCCTAAGAATCAAGAGTTCGTTAGAACAAATTGCTGCCTTCCCTGGTAACCTGTGGCATCTACAATGTCTGTCATGATGATGTGGTGAGGACAGACTTCACCGCCACAAGATCTTAAATCCCCCTTTTTTTTTTTAAAGATCTTGTAGACAATCTGAGACTCCTTTTGGCTGGGATGCCTCTTCAAAACCATATAATCAGGAATTATTTGAAATGAAATGGTGTGTACTTAAACCTGCTTTTCTCTTCCCATGTTTGAGGCTGTCTGGGAAATACATCCAGATTTCCAGCTCCTGTTTACCCTAAAAGCAGCTGTCTGGACTTGGAGATGAAACCAGCACTCCTGCTGCACTGAGCCAGAAACCCACTGTTCCCTGAGAAGAGGCAGCTGCTTAAAGCAGTGATCACAAAATCACATAATGGTAGGGGTTGGAAGGGACCTCTGGAGATACCTAATCCGACCCCGCTGCCAAAGCAGGGCCACCTAGATCAGGTTGCAGAGGAACACATCCAGGCAGGTTTTGAAGGTCTCCAGAGAAGGAGGTGAGAAGCAGAGCTCAGCACTGTGTCCTACTAACACGACAGTTACAGTTCCACTTCAGTTTACAGATGCAACACAAGCACTGAAATGTCCTAGTGAGAATTATCAGTACTCTCAGATAATGCCATGCTTAGGATTACAGGCAGGCACTTCTAAATGTTTTACTGACAAAATGCCTTCTGACACTTGGATTTTATATTCCTCTATATAACATTCATCAAGGTGTGTGTACCACTGTCTTCCAGCGGTTATTCTTGTCCTGTATATGTGGTTATTCTGCTTGCACACTGGCTGGGCCACAGGCACAACAGGAGTCGTAAAATTGAATTATTTGTAATGCCTTCTGTTTGAAAATCTGTGCGTTGTAGACTGTTTTCTGCCTTTACACAGAGCACAGAATGCGTCCATCCTCTTGTGGAGGTTTGTAACAGAAACCTGCGTGCAAACCTTTTGTCAAGACTCCTTTTGTAGACTGCAGAAAGAGCTTGACTACCCAGAGCAGTCTCTGTCTCATCCTATGGCAGCTGTTGAAAACAGATAAATCACAATCTGGAAGTGCTTATTTCTTTCCCCTGGAGAACAAGGTCTTGAATGGGTAGCACAGAAATGGACATCTGCACCAGAGGTGAGAAGACTCACATACAGGGTTCATATGGTTGACACCTCTCTGCTGTGAGCAAGTCTGTGCATATGCAGGGTCATTCTAATGCTTAAAGCTCCTGGGGCTTCCATGAAAGAAACAATAAAATTAAAGTCCAAAGCAATAAGGACACTTTATCATATAAACTGGAAACAGGTTAGTACAGAGAACTGGACTGAGTGTTGGCCAGAGTGAATAGTGAACTCACCTTAAGCTCAGTAAATGGGATAATAATACCTAAATCCCATTTCATAATTAAAGAGAATAAATGAATCAGCTCTTATCTTCAAATAAAGTTAATCTGAAGGGCAGGGATTGATCACTGCTAAAGGAAACAGTGGTTATCAGATTCATGGCAAATGCATTTTCAAGCTGATAAATTAAAAAACTAAGAAAAAGGAAAAAGAAACAGGGCGCTATTTATACAGAACAATCTGAGCAATTCCATACCAGTAACTAAGAGGTAGTATAATAAAATTCTCATTAAGCTGATGAGCCCTATTTGGTTTTGTTTTCTTTTTAAGGAAATGTTTTAATTCTGTAAACATCAGAGGCAAAATGGGTTCACACAACATTTTAATTGGCTGTTAATGCTTTGCCAAGTCCAAATGCTTCTGAAAAGTTCCTACTTGTCACATGCCCTTTATCTGGCTGATCCTTGTGGATAGATCAGAGGCATGCTGGTGTGTGTTTTGGCAAGCATTACCCTGATAAACCCCATGATTTTATTTCAATTTTGGGTCATTGAGGGGAGACTGTGCTGAATTCATCTCAGTCTATGAAGCCAAAAGGCTGAGAGGCTGAGGGGACTTTTGCAACCACCCATTCCTTTGTATCTGCAGCAGGAAGATGATTGTCAGCTGGCACTGATGTTGACGACAATCATTCAGTACTTCAGGACCTAGAAGTCTCAGCTGGAATTGCACAGTACTTGCTGTGCAAAGACATGCTGAGAAACAGACCTTCATCTCAAGACCTGCAGTCCTGGGCCCTAGTCCTGCAGAAACCCTGTGCCTTGCTTATTGTTATGAATCTGTCTAAAATTAAGCATGGGCAAATATTTGCTGGATAGAAATGAAAATGGACACAACAGGCAAAAGAATGAGAGAGGGGAAGAATTATCCTCATTTCACAGCTGCCCTCATCTGCCGGCTCTGAGTTTATCTGTGCATAAAGCCAACATAAATCACTCCTGATCTGTATCAGATGTGTCCTGCTGGGCAGGCAGCAGAGCACAGATCGAAGATTAATGATTGCCGAAGCAGAGACCTGGGCCCCTCTGCCAGGAGAAGATGAAGCAGGCTCTGGGGGACTCTGTCTCTCTCTCTGACAACAGTGAGAGCCTATGTTGAAAGCTAGGACAAGGCTCCTAGTTTTAGATAGCCAAAGTTAGGTCTGATGAATTTCCCTTCTGAGAAGTTGTGACTTGACCAAAATCAAACATGAAGTCTTTTGCATAAATTAGATCCTGTGCTTGGGAAAATACAGGAGTAAGACCAAAATTGATAGGTAGTATTTGGGGATTTAGGTAGAGGATGCTGGTTTGTGGGGTGTTTTTAATTAAAATATTAAATTTATTAGAAATACACACATGAAACTAGAAAACTGAGGGGAAGAGTATGTTTTACAGGACACGTAGTACCAGTACTGTAGGTTTCCCAGCTGAAATGACAAAGCCTGTACAGTGAGAGAGCACAGATATCACGAGGCAGAATTAATTGACCATCAACTCTTAGGTTATGTGCCACTATTGCTTCCTTTAGTTATGTGCTGCTGAACAGCCTTAGTTTAAATAAGAAAGTACCTTACACTGTAATCTTCTGCTTTAGCCTTCTAGGAAATGAATAGATAAGGGATCAGTTAATTTTCATAGACTATGCCCAAGTTTTCTGGGGGCACTCCTGTGCCCTTTGTCTTAGCTTGAAGCCAGTAGAAGACCTCAGCCATGTTGTTCCTTGGCACCTGTATTTAGGAAAAAGAGATGAAGAAGAAAACTGACCCATAGTGTTCCTGGTGTCACCATGACGCTGCTGCTGGGGACATTGGTAATTTGTGCCTCCTTCCCTCCACTGTCTGTATTTCTGTTGAATCCTCCAGTTCTCAAATGAAACAACATTTAGATCTAGTGGACACTAGAAAGGTCCTAATTTACTAGAAGTTGGATCCACACTACACTGGCATGAATCCAGGCACTTTACCAAATGAATGATGAGGCATGTTACTTGCCTTTAGCTCCCCCAAGCCAGTTGTTTCCCACAATGCTGCCATCTTGCAGTTACGGGTAATGTGATGTTTTACACTCAGCGCTGCTATTACCTCCTTGCCGTACCTTTACAGTCTGAGCATTCAGATAGAGATGAAACCCATTATACTTCACAGCAGTTTGAACACAGGTCCTTCAGTTGATTTATCTCCTTTATCCCTGTGCGGTTGGGTTCTCTCCACTACTTCACTCGCATCTCACTGATTTTTTAACTACGGGATGTGACTAGTGTCTGAATTGTAATTTTCCATGCTTTCAGACGTGGTTAAGGTACAATAAAATCCTCATGCTCTCTGGCTGTGTTTGGATCAAGGTGAGTAGAGCTAAAAATAGTGATTTTAAAAAATAAGCATTTTTTTCCTTTAAATTTGCAGTGCTGAGCATGTTTATATTTTGCTGAGGTTTTGCAAGTAGTTTTAATTGGATACGGTGCTTTATGGCTTTTACACCCTTTCTTCTCCAGCACTGTCTCCAAATACAAATATCGAGGCCAGGTTCACCCCTGAAGTAAGCTGCAGCTTGGTTAATGCCAAAAGACAGCTGTTCACAGCAGCGTAAGATTGTTTCTTCACTGTGTTCAGTGGAGGTTGGGCTGTTTGCTTTGTGGTGTTGAACCTTATGCCTTTCCCTCCCTGTTTTTCAGAGTGAAAAGTTCCACCTGATAATTCACCCCTTTCACAGTAGGGTAACACCAAGGGCAAACAGTCAAAGCCACTCTTCTCAGGGGTCTGAGCACTTGTTCAGGTTTTTAGGACCCTCAGGCTATTTTTGCACTTGGCTGGAGCAACAAACCTGCAAGCAAGGTAAAATTGGGTACCCTCACCCAGTATCTTCTCCACCATCTCCTTGATCATCACCATGCAGAGCACATAGGTGCTCAAAGAGAAAGAGCTACCTCATCCTGATGTACCGAGATTGTGCTTGGCACCACGGTACCCCAGAGCCCTGCCTTGCATCTGCAGTGTAACCATCATCCACAGCTTTGGCAGACACTCCCCAGGGTGCCAGGTCAGCTTTGGGCTGTGTATTGGGTGTTTTTTGATGCCCCTGTGACCACTGTGCCTCGCATTAGGGGAGCTGTGATGTGTGGCTGCAAGAGACATTGGGTCATGTCTTCTAAAGGTCAGACTGGATCTGCTTGAGACATCCCTTGGAAAATGTAATGTCAACAGCTGCAGAGAGGGGAAAAAACAGGAAAAAAAGCCCTCTTGAGTTTACACTTAAACATGGTGCAGTGAAGCCCAGTGTTATTATCAGCCAGCAATGTTTCGGGCCATTATCTGGCTTGACAGCTCCAGGCCTCCAGGCAGCTCTTCTAAATGCTGCTGCTGATTTGTAGCAAATGTTAAACAGACACATTGCAATTATTTGTCAGCAATATAACTCTCCCCTTTTGCCCTCTGGTCTTCCAACACATATGGTGATGTGTGGGTTTCGTGAAAAATGAACCACTCCTTCACCAGGAAGCAGAGAGCTCCCAATGCCCATCTTCTCAACTGAGTCACTAGATGACAAACATTCATTATAGAGAAGCAATTGCCCATCACAGAGCCCTCTCAACCTCGTGTCAGATGTGATTGTAATCTTCTTTTAAAATGGATGCAAGGTGCTTTCTCGATCAAGACTATTTGTGCTCTCATCACTGGGGTTGGATGGCAGTGAGCTACCAGGCAGAGGGAATTTTCTGGGCCTGGTCTTACTGAAGTCAGTGAATAATAGTCGAAGCTGATTAATTACTTGGTTGCTCAAAGATAAGCAGGTGCTTAAATGCTTCCCTGAGTTGATTTAGATTCTTGTATACCTTTTTAAACTTCAATTTTGGTGAAAGAAAGAATAACAGAGGGAACGTACATTTATTACTCAGATTTATATGCTGTTTGAGTAACACCCCAAAGCCTTTTTTGTTTCCTCAGATTATTGTTTGTATGAATAAGATATATGCAAAACCTGAGCAGGCTTTTGATATATAATAATGTGCTAGTCATAAGTAAATACCGTTACCCATAACAAAGAGTTTACCAAACTCAATTTTTAACTATGTGCAAGGAGAGCCATTCAGAGCTGCTAATATAAGCTGAGGAGTTTTAATGTCTGGGAAAATGCAGAAATCACGACAAAGGTACAGGGATAGGATACGGGAAAGACCAAAAATACAAAGGAGAAAATTATACTAAAGGCAATCTGAGTTTGGTTTTATAAACTTTCACTAAACAAGGGCTAGGATTCTATTAAACTAAAACCACCCTAAAAGCAAACAAAATACCCTCAAACCCTTTTGGATAGCTCTTGAGCACAAAGGGAAAGGATTTTTAAGTATCTCAGGTTCAGTTTCCAGGCTATGCAAAACTTCCAAAACTGAGCCCAGATCTGTCTCTGCCTTCCTGTTTTTGAGGAGATGGGTGGGTATTTCTGGAGAGGAGTGTAGAGTCCAGTGCGTGCCCTGTGGCTACATGTGCAAGAAAAAGCAGCAGCAGCCACCTTCCCAAAGCAGCTATGGAGAGTAACAGCCCATTGATCCCATCAGTAAGGCATGGGCTGCTTTGAATTGCTAAACTAAATCAGTCATGAAATGAGGAGCAGAATCTTTCTGCCTCACTGAAAGATCAATACAGTCAGGGATGCTGGAAAGATCCTATGCCTTTTCCATGTTGCTAAAGTTTCCTTCAAATACTTAAATTAGGGTTTCTGCTGAGCCCTCAGGGAGGACATGACTGTGCTGCTTTCATGTATTTGGTGAATTTCCTACTGATTTTACTGGCAGCTGAGTTACATCCATGATGAATATTTTTGCAGATCCCACCCAGAAAGCCTACAGTTTTCAAATATTAGCAGTATCTTACCCTGATGGCAATTTTTGAGTAAGAAACATTCTTTTTACTGAGAGAAGAAAGCATGCCAACAAACTCCAGCATGGCTTTCAATGCCTCTGCAGACACTGACCAGTGTCTGAGTAATGATTTACCACTATTATTCCAGATATGTGTCTACAAACAAATGAAAAGCCAATGAGTGGTTGTTTAGTAACATTCCCCAGTATTGATGTTTTTTGATTAAATTAGTCTTACTCGTTTATAAATTTCATATGTATACAATGGGCACCAGAGTTACCTTTTCTTCCTGTTTAAGATATGCCAAATACTGAAATTTTGTTAAAACCTTTATTTCCCATTTACACACACACACTTTTTTATTTTGCACATTAGCCTCTCCTCATAAAAAATGCCCACGTAAGCCTCTCATGGAGCGCAAAATGAAGACTTATGTCAGGACTTTGAAATCTATGAGTGTAAACACTGTTTCATTTCATTTCATTTCTTCTGCCCCTGGTCCATCAGAGGTCACCTCAAGAAACAGTGCATGAAATCAGCCAATAGTGGGTTTTAGATGAATTAGAAAGAGATCTGGGTCAGGTATTATCTGGTCCTGAGCCATCTCTGAATAAAGTCAAATTATCCACTTCAGAGCCACTCATTATCTGATCACATTTTTGAGTGGATGATGATGGTTTTTCACTTGGAACACAGTAACTTCCTCTTAGATCCTGGCATTGCTGATGTATATAACGTGTGGTCAGGCACCCACAACACAGCACTTGTTTGAATAAAATTAGCTTCAGAGAATCTATCACTAAAATTAAGCAGATATCTTTTCTGTTCCTCTGCCACAGCACAATTTGGCTATTTTACGCTCAGTAAATAGCATCTAAACTCAGATGAAAGAGGAGACAATAGGCCAGACTCTGATCTATTCCTCATATCACCAAATACCACATTTAGGAATAGTTCCTCTGAGATGAGCATGGAAAAAAGTGCTGGCCAACAGATTTTGAAACTTTCTGTCTCCTTTCCCAAAATATTAAAAATACATTAAGTACTGGGAAGCATTCACAGAGTACAGCAGGAGTACATTAGTACATTATTTCTCGTCTGTATTTTAGTTGCTTTGTCTACTCAGAAGTGAGTTCACTGGTAGTGGGAAGCTTGTGGATCAGTTTGTGTGTGCTGTACATATACTACATATACATATTTAAATACACACACATGCTGAAAAAAGGTGGTCTTTGATAGCCTTAATCAATTAAATTTATCTATGTAGGCAAATCTACTGAAATAATGACCTAATGCCTAGAGCTAGGGCTGTGTAAGGATCGTAAAAAGAACATTTCTAGACTTGTCTGTCAGAAGAACACATGGAGAAGATGGTCTTGCATGCATGACGCATGCCTACCAAAGTCAGTGACTCTGATGTTCAAACCTGCGAGGTGGACACGCTGCCTTGACTGACTTCAGAGGACCAAAGATGCTTTGAAACTCTGCCAGCAGGAACTCATAAGGCAGGATGGACCCTTCATCAAAGATGTGTATTCCCAAAAGAAGCCTGAGACTGTAGCAAGGCATTTAAAAGGAGGATGTCAGAATGGGCTTTAAAGACTGAAATATGTAAAGACAGACTTTCCTGCCACCTGGGAGTATCTCATTATTCCCAAAATGCCAACTCTTTAATTCTTATAAACAGCAACGTATTATCCCTCCATCATTAATTTAAGAAAATGACTAGAAAGGACAGATTTTGTTCCAAGCATTGGAATGACATGTTGCTCTTTTCTTCTTGCTTTCCATGCCTTTTTCAGGCTGCCCTTCTCCCTGCTGACTTTTGGGCATATTCTGAAAGGTTAGACCTTGAAAAATGATTGAACCATATTTATTTTTAAGCTTCCCCCTAAATAAAAAGGGCACCTTGAAATATGAAGGGATCTTTTATATATATGCAAGGTAAAGGAGACTTTAGTTTCATGGATTAGCCATGCCCACCTTTTTAACTCAAGGACAGAAGATGAACTCTAATTGTACTAGTTTCCTAATAGCAGCGTTTTTATGAATATAATTAGATTTTTCTCCTTTTTTTTTTTGTTTTTTTGGTTTTTTTCCTATCTATCCTGCCATTTTATGTAGTTTAAAAGATTTCTTTGTTTAGAATTGTAATGATTTCTGTTAGAAACGATATTCATTTCAGCTTCTGTCTTTTATAGTATTGATGGATGCCATTAAAGGAGAGCTCTGCTTTGTGCAGAGCTGGCTGCATTTTAATACTACATAAAAGGATTTCTGCATAATGGTAGACTATGGACTTGCCAGCCTTGAAGAGGGGTGATAGAGGGAGATTCTTTTAATCACCCTGAGGATATGCAGAAAGTTACCCTCAGTAGTTTTTAAACTGTTTGCATTCCCTGCTTGGCTGTGGTTTCCATCAGCCTCTTGCTGTGTCCATCACTGTTTCTAGCAGTCTCTAGCAATTCAGACAGAGACAAAACTCCCACTCTCACTGCATTAGCTACCACCATTGTACTGCTCTTGTTGAAGAGCCAGTTGAATGGATGGTGTGTTCATACCTCATGTAGTCACCAAAGCCTCTGCTGCAAAAGGCACTTGGGCACAGGAAAGATGAGCACCCCCTAAGCACAGGTGCACCAGAGACCTGTGTGTGCAGGAGACATGGATACCCAGCCTGATCACTGCAGTAGCGTCTTTGACAGCCCCAGCTCCTTGTTAAAGCAGCGTGAGCCAAGCCCTGAGTAAATGTTGAAGAGTCAACTGAAACAGAACAGCTCTTCATGGTGTAAAATGGATGCAACCCACTTTGCATATTCGCATTACCTCTGTGAAGGTTGCAGATTGGAAGCTATGTCCCAGTGAAGAAAACAGACAAAAAATGACCACTTTCAAGACAGCAAAAAAAGTAGACATGCAATGTGGCAAACCTCAGACAGATTTTGAGGATCAGCTTGCTGAAGGCATAAAAGTAATAATACAAACTGCCCCAAGCACATCAGGAGCTAGAAGCCTTCCTGGAAGCCTGGAGGGCAGGTAAGTGCAGTGGAGCCCACGGGGAAGATTAATTATGTACACCAATGTTCACAGCTCTGGAGTTCAATCAGGGTACCTCACCAGAGCCTTTCTCTATGGGGGACAAGGCAGAAGAACTGCCTCAAACCAAACTGCTGGTAGAAGAGGTCTAGGGATGAATAAGTAAGATGAGTAATAATAAATTGCCAGGAGCAGATGGGCTATACACATGAGTTCTAAAGGAACTCCGATACAAAATTGCTCAGTTGTTAATAGGGGATGTAAATCTGTGGTTTACATCATCCTCAGCACACAGGAAGCAAAGGTTGCAACTGGTCTGCTGATTTTTTTAAAAAGCTCCAGGGAAGGGGAGCCTGGAAAGCTGCAGGCTGGCAGGACAAAAAATATATACTAAAGAACAGAATTAAAAGTCAGAGCGATAAAGTGGACGATATAGGAAAGAACAAGACTTTGCAGAGAGAAGCCATGCCTCGCAAGTACCTTTGCATTTTTGAGGAAGCAGTGAGTATGTAGGTAAGGGTGATCTGATTACTACAATATACTAGGATTCTCAAGAGCTTTCAACAGGTTTTCTCACAAAAGGTTCTTAAGGAAATTAAGTTGTCATGGGCTAAGAAAGTAGGTCCTTTTGTGGTTTAGTAAGTGGATAAAAGCTAGGAAGTGTTCTCATACTGCAATGCACCATTGCATAGGGACCTGTTCTTGAGGATGTGTTGTTCAGGGTGTTCACAAATGCTACACAAAGAGCTGAAATAATGCCATATTCTGAAGATATGAGTTTGTTCAGGGCAGAGAAAGAGAAAACAAGTGCAAGGACCTACAGAAGCTTCTCATGGTACTGAGGGACTGGGTGATAAAACAGAAGGTGAAATTCACATATTAAGATATGCAGAATAATAACCATTGTGAAAAACAACATGATTATAACCTACACAGTGATGAAGTGTAGATTAGCTATTAGCATTCCGAAAACAGATTTTGGACTTGCTTTGAACAGTACTATGAAAACATTAGCTCAAGGCTCAGCGGGAATGAGTCAGAAGGTGCAGAGAATTTCAGAAATTATTGTGGAAGGAATAGAGAACATACCAGGAAATGTAATTAACTACTGCTCAAACCACTTGAAATCTATGTATAGCTTTAGTTCCCCTGAGATGCAGAAGAACATGAAAAAGCACAGAGAAAGGCAATGACGATGTCTGAAAGTGCCAAACAGCTTCCTCGAGAAGCCAAACAAGGAATGATTCTTCATTCCCTCCCATTATATGAGAAGCTGTAGGCCTCAAACAAAACAGGCCAGAAAAAAGTTATGGCAAATATCAAAGGAAAACTTTTCACTGTAAAAGACATGTTTAAACTGTGGGACTTACTGCTGCAGGATTTTGCAGATGACATACTCATTCATGCCAAAGATTAGTAGACAAATTAATGCAGAGGAAGTGTACCATGGCCATTCTGTGATAACAGACTGATAAATTCACAGATGGGTACAGCCTCAGTAAGCTGGGAATGTGGACTAGGGAAAGTAGTTAAATGAAGTCTAGTCTTCATTTAACATGTTCCTAAACTTTTTCTTTAAACATCAGGAAGGAACAAAAGTCAGAAAGAGGACTCAGGGCAGTGGGGACCTTAGCACTGTCCTGACTGCAGCTAATCTTTTGCTCCTGTGTATACAGAAAATTTATTTACTTAGAGGAAAGAAGCAAAGCCTCACATTACAGGAAATAATCTTCTAGGTGGAATTCAACAGGCAGCAAACAGATGGATTTTCTGTCGCTTCCTCTGGGTACTGCCTTTTCTGATTGTGTCCTTGTCTTCTTATCCTTTTTTTTTTAATTTGACCGTCTGCTGCCTGCAGTACCATGTGATTCCTCGCCTTAATTAAGCTTGGACAACATGAAGTGCCCCACCAACTGATCATATTTAATTTATTTCTAATTATACTGCTTTTTAAAATGAACCTGGCACACTGAGTGTAATTCTTCTGTTGTTGTTGTTGACTTTCGTTTAACTCTGTGGGATGCCCATGGTTGTAGCTAAGGAAATGCTACTTCTTTGAACAGAAAAACTGAAGTGAGTCATGGGCTTGTGTTATGATTTTGACATTCTGACTAATCAATTTAAAGGCAGTCCTATCCCACTTTTGCTATTTCTTTTAATTTCTCTTTACTCTGGGCTGAGTGGTACAGACACTGTTATACACTTTGAGAGGATGCTGTGGAGTTGTTCTTCATTACACTTGATCTCAGGTCACTTGTTCCACAAGCCCTTAGGAATCTGAGAGCACTTCTCCCCTCCACAGCAACCACTCTCTAAAGGACATTAGAAAAAAAAAATTCTGTTTTTTTTTTAATGGTTAGCCCCTTCTGGACTTTACAAACTAGAACTTATTCTCACCCACACCAGGAAGTATCGTATATTCTGCGTTTAGGGATAGATTTTAGTTGGCAGGTGTTCTTTCCATATGGCATTTTTTTCTACACCAGGATCACATAAAGATTTAGAAATTAAATCTTATCATTCATTTAGATGGATTTCATAGTAGTTCCACTTTATGGAAGGGAAATAGCGGCAGTTAGAGGTGAGATGAGCTATCTCAAACCCTGCCTCTCACTTCTTGGCTTTGTCTGGGACAGCTCAGAGGTGATGCATCAGGAGTTTACTGGTATTTGGTGCTTGGGGAGCAGAGCTTGCTTGAGACCATTAATAGCCACTTTGAGAGTCAGGCTGAGCTGCCTCCAAAGTAGCTCTTACGCAGTTGTAAAGCAGAACCTAGGAAGCAGCCCTTCTTTCTTACAGTTTCTAGAGCACACTTCCTCTGCCTGGGGATCTGTGTGTTGCACGATGCACTGATTTTGTTGTAGGAATTATATTGGCAGACTGTGTTGCCTTAATCAGGTAGGTCATACACAGAGACATAACACAATAACATCCCTATTGTACACATAAGCACATTCACACACACACACACATGCACTAAAAAGATGAATTGTTGAGTGATTCAGTTTTAATCTGAATTAATGCCTTCATTCAAGCTGTGGCTCTGCTCATGTGAGGAACACTGGTGCATTTCTAATTTCCTTTTCACACTAAATTGTCAGCATAATCTGCTGGCAGAAGCCAGAGCTGCTGAAAAGAGGACAAAGGAAAGGGCTTGTGGAGGAGGTGGGAAAAAACCCCATATATTCTGTCAAACACAGTTAGACTGTCACTCGGGGGGTGGGTGAAAACAGACGGCTGATCTGTGTGATGTGAAAGTGAGCCCTAATGGGGGTAGGAGAGAGTACCAGGCAGATGGTATGCGGAGCCTGCTGCTGCTGCTTACTGCATTGATCTTGCATCCCTGTTACCTTGTGCCCCTCATCCCACCCATCCCTTTCTTTGTTTTCCTGATCTTAGATGTGTATTTACAGCCCCTTGCCCAGCAGAATCCCCTCTCCATCTAGACCTCTAGGTGATACTGACAGAAATGTATTGACTGCTTATAGCTTGTTTAAAATACTGTATTGTCCTTTGCTATTTTCTTTGTTTTCATTACCTTGTTCACAAGTTATTCCCTAATGCGTTGTTACTGTTTCTTGAATTAAAAGACAATGTTTGAATAAGTCAGCTAATTCATGGGAGTGAAATCACTGACCAAACCGGTGTACATATTCAGTTTACATCACTAAAGTGCCTTTTCAGTCTATTATCTTAATAAAAAGTTAATGATAATTAGTTAATTAAGAATTTGTCTGAGCTACGAATAGATGTAGAGAACAGAGATGGGGAAGACAAGAATTTCATTTTTGTGAAAGACACTTCCCAGACAACAAGGATGGGTTCCTGTTCAACTCCTTGCCCCAGTCACTAATTGAATCATTCCTCTGGGAGGAGAAAGGCCTGATTTCACCTCAGTTCTGTGAAGGATGCTCTACCAAATTCTTAGCTAATGACCAAATCTCCAAGTTTCAAGCTATTTTAAGCGAGCATCTCCCCTACATGGGATAATAAATTCCAGACTGGGTATGAGTAATACTCCAAAGGGAAATTTTATAAAATCCAGCAGATCTCAAAAAACACTTTTGGTTTTGTGATTCAGCACTTTCTGAAAGGCTAAATTCATCAGAGACATCACTGATTGGTTCCATATGAACTTCCTTTCAAAAAGAAATCTCTTGACTGGTACACTGAGCAGATTTAATCTTCAGAGATATCTGCAGAGGAAAATCGATACAGTACCTCCAGCCATGATGCTTGGCTGTCTTTAGAGCAGCTGCATTATAAACGATTGCAATGAATATTTATGGAGAATGCTTTGCAGTTTTTACTCTCTTCTTATCTCTGAGTGATGATATAACAGGACTAGTGTAACTGCCTTTCCATATGTCCTGGTGATAGACATTAATAAGCATAATAATGCATGAACAAAATCTGTGATGGTAATGTAAAGTCTTTTAAGTCTACACTTTCTATTACCTTGGCTCCATTTCACAACATTGCAACCCTGCAAGAGAAGACAATCCCATCCTTTAGAAAAATCATTAAAAAGGGAATGATGTAACAGATAGCTTTCACTAGTATCAGAACTCACCAGGTCTTCATTTAATGACAGACAATGTCAAAGTCCATTCACAAATACAGGGAACAGCAATTCTTCTTGCCTTGTTCATCTGAGAGAGATAGGACCCTGAACAGCAAGACAGTTCTGAGAAAGAACTACACTGAGAAAGCTCTCAAAAATGAGCACTCATAAAATCTTTGAGACATGTTTTTACTTCATTATTATGGCTGGCTCAGAGAGAATAATGTTTTACTTGTTCTGTGCTTCCGAACAACAAAAGTTGCCTTCAAGAGTGCAAATGATGTTAACTATTCAGCTGTTTGTCTTCTGGCACCAGAAATAGGCCGTGCAATAACATGATGTCTCTCTGTGCTGGCTCTGGGGAATGGCTTCCTAAAGGAGCTGAGTGTAAGAAACCCAATGTTTTGTTTGATACTGATGCTTCTTTTTCATCCTGCATCATTAGCCTGTCCCAGTTTCCTCTACTGGAAAAGAGCCATTTCTCATCTAGCCAAGCAGTACTTTCTCAGCACTTAGCAAGGGGAAATGGAAAAAGAGACAGGGGTATTTGTCAGGAACAAATCAGAGAGTGATGGGGAAAAGCAGATGAAAACTCTTTCCTGAGTCTCCTAAGATGCCCTTGGGACTGTGAATCTGGAACTCACTGCAGAAAACTTATGTTCTTGTTTGAAGAGGTTTGAAATTGAGCATTATGTGCCTTGTTCTTTCTTGAGGAAGAAGCAGCCATGGCTCAGATCTAGCCATCACCATTGCAATCTCCACCCTAAAGTTAACAGCTCTTCATTTCAGAAATCAGCCGGAACAAAAATGTCATTATTTTGTGACTCTGTACATGAATAATAGCACAAGAAAAATACATAAATCTTTATTACAAAACCAAACAGGCTACCCTCATCCAATCTTTCCTGTGCCAGCAGATGGAAACATTCAACAATCCACTCTTCAGGACATCTCCTGTGGATGTAGATTATTATATGCTGAGACAGGATCATGCAGAACATGTTCATGCTGTGCAGCCTTGATCAGTAAGATTACATGTGATTCCTCATTCTCCCACAAAGCAACATCAAATCCTTCATGAACCAAAAAACAACACCAAATTGTGTGTCTAGTAGCACAATGGTGTTCATATGAAACATATGCATTTCCAAGTGTAAACTGTATGGCTTTGGTAACATCTCAGCCTCATAGGACATTTCCATGATGGTCTGGAAAACATGAGCATATATTTCTCTGGAGAATATGATTTCATATCAGAAAAGTGTCCATATTTCTGTCTTGTTTTGATTCAACAAAAGAGAAAAATGTAGTAATGTTTTTCATTTTTTGTTGGAAACATATTTTCATGGGATATTTTGCTCAGCAGAAAGAATTCTTTAGCCTAGGCATGCCATGCCTTTTTTTTTTCTTTTTAACAGCAATTCTTGAACACACTACAGCAGGATCCAGAACTTCATCAAAGAGAGAAAACAATCTGTGATTTCTCAAAAGATATAGCTTAAAACAAAGCCACCAGAAAAACACTGACTTCACTCTCTGGGAGCCAATAGCTTGGGCTAGGGAAAGCCACAGGGACAGATCAGCAGCCAGGTCCAAGAGTGCTCCACCAGCTATTCATCCTCATGATCTCAGCCACCAGTGATGAACGTCCTTTGCTTTTAATAATTGGGGTCTATGAGGACAGAAACTAAAGGTTCATTTTCTAGGTGACCGTGTGCTATTGGCATCTATTTATTTGCAGAAAGTGCCTGCTTCAGAAACTGCAGGGCAAGACTTGGCAAAGTTAGATTTTTGCTAATAAAGAAAAATGAAAGATGCCTTTCCATTTATAAAGGGAAAACACTGGACTGCCCAATACCAGCAGACTCAGTGAGATGCTAAAAATACTGCATGCCTGTTAGCCTGTCTAGAGCATCTTAGAGGCTGTACTATGGGACCAATATCTTGCTGGTTTGTGTTCATTTATGTATAAAACTCAAGGGAGGGAAAAGCAACATTGTTCAGCACCCAGGTGAAGTAAGTGTTGTACAAGAAATGATGGATGAGGCTCAGCCCTGCCTCTACTATAGGGTCACATTTCTCAACATTTTCAGTGCTGCTTAAAACATATGATGGAACACTTCAGTATGTTACATTCTGTGTAGGAAGAGCCTTCACCCAGCAAACTGTCATCTGATAGCTGTGCCTGATGCTCCAACTCAGACTGAGAGCACCTGCTTTGTGGCCCACAGCTGATGTATGGTGGTGGGGACCACTGTGGTGAGGATGGGGGATTTGGGAGGGCATAGTAGAAGAGAGAGGACAGGTGGAGAGGTGGAGTGAAAATGATGAACAACCAATATCAGGATATATGTGGAAAGCAAATGATCCGGGATCTGTGTGTGTGTGTGTATGTGATTTGATGCTGCACCCATACAATTAGGCTATATACCTGTATATACATAAAGACATTTATAATATACAAGGTCTTCTGCATCCAGGGCTTAGAGATGACAATCTCTTGTGTGAAGACAAGAATCCATAGAAATTGTTAAAATAAACTATATCTCCTAAAGAGAAGGGAGCTGCATCTGCTGTTTCCTGTGGGCGTAATTTTGCCCTTTTATATCTGGTGACCTTTAGTTGTAGTGGTGCTGGCTCCTTTGAGGAGGAAGCCCTAAAAGCTTGCCATCAACAGGCTGTAGTTATGAAGCCATGTATATATATACCAGCAGGCTTGCTGCTTTCCCATTTATTGTAGTCTTGGGTATTGGCACTGACAGTTTCTCAAAGGAATATTTAACATATGTGTCCTGTGTTTTTTTGACATCTGTCTGGGGTGCAGTCTCAGAGGAAGCAACCATGGAATATTTGCCACATAGCATTTGTCTCCTTTATGCAGCCTCAAAAATGAGTTGCAGCATGACAATCTTAAATCCTTACAGCTTGGGAGAGAAAGTTGGATAGGAACAGCTGCATAAGTTATGTAGGAGTAATCAGGCCCCTTAACACACTCCACTCATTAGCTCAGAGGGAAACATTGCCTGCATATCCCTGAGTATGATATTCTAGTCCCATTTGACTTCAGATTCCCAGGCATTCAGGAACACAAATAATAGGTGAGCTCAGACAATTTAGTTCAGGTTAGGAAGAATAAGAATTAAGGTTTCTCTCTTGATCAAGGTTGAATGCTTCCTAACTGGGGTTCTGCATAGTCTCCTGGGAACTCATGGCCTTGTGAGAAAGCATATGGAGTAAATGAGAGATTGCAGATCAGAGAAGTAGGAGGGGAGGAGCAACACAGGGCCGAAATGGGTCTCTCTTCACCCTTTTGTGTTTTACATCTAACTACATGTGCAGATGACACCACACGTGAATTAAGATAGCATAGTCTGCTGTGTTTTGTGGTGGCAACAAAATCCACCCCAGAAAACTGTCACTCTTTCCAGCTAGGTGTATGCAATAATGCTCTGTATTATTTATGAACTTGCCCACAACACACAGTAGAGTGAGTTGTCTTGGGGGGCTTACGGTTCAAAGGCTGGCTTCCTTTGCTTTTCCATATTCTTTGTCAGAAGCATCAGAAAGCCTCATAAATCACAGGTTGCTTAAGCAATCAGAGCCAAAAGGTTGCTGCTGCCGATGGAGAAACAGTCTGCAGGAAATAGGACACAGGGTTCAGCAGGGCAAAGGATTCCACTCGATTTCCAAAAATACACACTGTGATTAAAACCAGCTTTGTGTCTCACCCGCCACCTCCCAGGACCAAAGCCACTGACAGTGCAAGCCTTGGGAAGGGTGTAGTCCATGTGGAGGCCAGCTGCCCCCCAGCAAGCACTGCGGCTGGATGTGACAGTCCCTCCGAGTGGCATGCATTGCCTATCTTGTGTCCATACCACTTACAAGACACTTTTTTAATGTCGTGGTGCAGACAGGGCTGTCAAAAAGGAGGAACTGCTGTACAGAAATAGTATCCTCCTCTGTGAGGAGTATCAAGGGATGCCAAAGATTTCTACAGAGCGTGTCTGTCCTGGAGAAGCTTTTTCTGCCACTGACAAGCAGCCAAATGTGGGGAAAAAAACCTCTGTCATCAATGTACAGCATTGCTCCCATAACTGTTTCAGAGAAGAGTGATGAATACCGTGTCCAAATGAAGCCACTGGGGGAAATTAAACTGCTTGTAATGACCTAGATTGGAATTTGGCTGCGACACTGGGACTAATGACTTGTTCTCTTGTGGAAAGTGGCAAGGGAGCTTGTCAGAGATGATCAGCTCCCATCCACCCTGCAAAGGCAGCTCCAGCATCGTGCCCCTCAGCTCCATCCCATGACACTGCTTACAGCAGATTTATGTTTTGTCTTGATGGGGAGAGCAAGGAAGTTTAGGCAGGTGGATAGGCAAAGGCATGAAGTTAGAGTCTGCAAAGGAATATGGGATCTTTTGATTGCTGTAGCATCTACAGTGTATTCTGTTTCACATGAGGGCCTAACAGCTTTTAAATCAGGTGCTTTAGGATATGGTCAGCTGATCACAGGTGAAGCAGTTAGTGTGTTTTGAGAGGTACTGCTCATTACTACAGATTTCCAGTGCTCAGCTGGGGCATTGTAATTGACTGGAAGTGTGTTCCTAGTCCAATGCAATGGAAAATTTGATTATTTTCAGAGTGCTGGTCACCAACTCGTTCATAAGAATGCTGAAAATAATCTTAATACTCAAACAACACGAGATTTTTCAAACTTAGAAATACACTGGGTGTAGTCTGACCCATTTGTAGGTCATGCAAATGAAATATTTAATCTTATTTAAAAAGAATGGTAGAACCTCTTACAGAAGGAGATCTGCAAGCATAGAGGTGTGATCATCTGTACCAAGGAATATGAATCACTGTTAATGAATGCAACGAGTGCACAGTTTACACAGGCCTGATGCTCAGCATGATCTACTAAATTGCAGCATCAATAAAGAACTACCAATCTGATCAACTGAAGTAAATTCTGGGAGCTCTGTACCATGGCCACCTATATGATCCCTGTGCATAGGATAAATCAGCCACAAATGCCATCATGGATTAGATCTCAGGACATACAGAAAGATAATAAACCACCAGTAAAACCTTTGAGAAAAGAACAGCAAAACCCCT
This sequence comes from Todiramphus chloris collaris, assembly GCA_025345505.1. Classification (NCBI taxonomy): domain Eukaryota; kingdom Metazoa; phylum Chordata; class Aves; order Coraciiformes; family Alcedinidae; genus Todiramphus; species Todiramphus chloris. The sequence continues at coordinate 2,912,579 of JANVCC010000040.1, forward strand.
ATGTACTGAGTCTGGGCTGCCCATAGGAACTATTCTCTCAAGCTAGACAGATGGCTTCTAGACGGGCTTGCTGCTGAAGCAGAGTGAAATTTCCTTAAATGAAGCTGAGAATCATTTTCTTACATTCTTGCTCTTGAATGAGTCTGTAGTTGTACAAGGTATCACACATTTTGGGCTGCAGTGATTAATTCTGCCCGGGTGAATAGCACTGATCTGTGCTATGGCTGACTGCTTGTTTCTTAGATTGAACCACTAACTTCCATTAATATTCAGGCATATTGAATTCAAATGTGTTGTTCTCTCCCGAATGTTTGTTGGCGATGGATTCGACTGGAACACTTGCACAAAACAGGCACTACAAGGAATGCAAAGAGCCCTTTTTTTACTCTGGGCAGAACCGAACAGAGGAGTATTCTGTGCGATTACCAGTGAGAAACCCCTGACAGACAGACATAATGGAGATCGGGGTTCTGTACGTGTGTACATGTGTTGGGTAAAGATGCTGTGAATTTACAGCCGTGGGGGTGGCTGTAAATATGCAGAATTTCTTAATGCTGCAGAGCACTTTCCATGCTTAAAGCATGGGCTGGAGAACAGGCAGATGGGTGGCTGGAGGAGGGGGAAATTACATTTATTTCCTCCTGACAGATCACTGTATTTTACAAGTATTATCTGCTGCACTAAGCAAATATTTAAATAAGGTGGTCCAGAGAGTATTATAGAAGAATTTACTACAGTGCAGATCTCATCAGAGATTCATAGATTTCAGGGCCTGAATATCATGTAATGATTGCTATTATTATTATTACTAATTCATGTTTACTATGGCAGTAGTGTCTGGAGCCATCCACATTGAGGAACCCCTTGGACAGGCTGGCTGCAGACCCGAGACAGCTGATGGGATGGAACAGGCAAGGGCTGTGCTTCTGGCTGATACCTGCCTGTCCCACATCAAACCATCACACCCTGCACCAGGCTGGTAACGGGACAGCTACAGCTCCCCGTAGCACCATCCACTGAGAGAAATCTGCCCTTGGCATCTACACACAAATTAGGGTCTTGTCCCTGTCCCCAGACTACATATACCCTAAGAAAACCTGTTTCTTTGATTTTCCACTTGAGAAAGGCTACAGATTCCTCTGTTTTATTCATATCTTCTCCAGGTAGTCAGAAATGAGATGAAGCCTTTGGTACCAGCAGTGACACCATCCTGACTTCCCTTTGTCCAGCTTGCGACTGCTTCCTTGCAGATCTCATTTTTCCCACTTGGTCTCCCAGGCTGGGCTTCGGGTGATGTCTGCCTTGCTGGGGGACTGCCTTGCTGGTCCTCCATGCAGAATTTAGCCTGAAACAAACATCACTGCTCAATTTTTCCTTTCCCCAGAAAGAAAATACCGAGGGCATGTTTGGTCTCGTGTGTGTATCTCGATTGCCCTCTAGTGCTAAGCTTCACCCCTGGATGGGATCTTCCGCTCAGGTTTTTGAGCTGCCAAGAAAATTCAATTCACATTTAGGGTTTTATTTTGTTAATTAAAATGCTTATCGATGACTGGAAAGAATTTGCTGCCTAGCCAAGAAGCTATATCCTGAGTCAAATGGCAGAAAAGCAGTTTGAGAGAGTGATTTCATCAGCAGCCAATGGGAAATTGAACTCTCTAATGCAGATTATTCCATCAGAATGTCCAAGGCAGTTTGTTAAGATTGTAAAGGAGCTGCCAGATATTTGCAGCATTAAACATACTGCATCCTGGAGAATTCAAAGATCCTTAATGTGTTAGACCAGTCAATATCAATTTGTCATCTTACAGAAATACAATGGCTTTTGTCTTTATCAGACTATGTGTTAAATTAAACACTTTTCCCTCCCTAACTTGCAGCTTTCCATCTACAGTGTCATGTATAGTGCATTGTTTAATGCACCACAGCAAAACCAGCTTTCTTCTGTTATACACGCTGGAAGCAGAAAAGAAGTTTAAATAAATCCTAGTGTCTAAATTGTCATTATTAGGCTTCAGAGCTAAAACAGGTAGGCAAAATGAAATTACTTGCTTTTAGACTACCAGTCGTAGGACTAATCACTAATATTGCTTCTTGTGATTCTAAATATTTCCATAAGAATAAACTTCAGCTGGAAGGAGACTGTCTCATGTTAGGGAGAAGATCTCTTCTCCCCATGCCCATTTCCAGACTCAAATACATGCTTGGAACAAGCCGTACATCAGTCCCACTTTTTTCTTTTCAAAAATATTCCTTCTAATCACAAGTTAAATATCTCATTGAAATCTTGTTTCCTCCAGCCCTGGTACCTAACCAGGCTTACCAGGTCTATACGAATGACATTCATTTTAAGATGTGAATTTTAGAAGGTAACCTGCAACCCTACAGTCATCCCTGGAAGACTATCCCCCTTGAAGCTGACAATTGTTAATTTTTAAATTTTAATTGTATTTCTATACCATGACTCATCCTGACTGCTCCAGGATGTTTATAAAAGCAAAGTATTATGAGTTGGGTTTTTTGGGGGTTTTTTTTGGTTTTTTTTTTTTTTGCCAAATATGACAGAATCATAAAGATTGGGAATAAGAGAGTTCTGGTTTAATAACAATGCAGCGTATGACACCTTCTTATTTTAGTGAATTTGTTCAAATACAGTTGAAAACTTGCTAAAATTAATGAACAAGTCAAGTACCTCCTGTCCTTCTTATTCTTTATTTAATTATATTCACATATCTCTGTATTTTCTGTAAGCTTCTGTGCCAAGGGACTGTGATTTTCCAGTACGTGCTGTGCTTTCTGAAAAATCATGATTGTTATCTGCTGGCTTGTGATAAAGGGAGAAATATACGTGTATTTCAGACATAATACCTGATTTCTTAAAATGAGAATGTGGGCAAAAAGAGCCCTAAAACCTCAGGAAATGCCTTCTGTATTTGCCATATATCAAGTGGATAATTTGTGCATCGCATGCCCTAAAATCCCCACATGTATTTAACAACAGTGGCCTCTGGTGGAGTTTTGGCTAAGTAGAGTACTAATAACTTACTCGAGGTTGGAGACATCTGGGCTTGATAATAGCTCTGTGGTTATGGATTGGAGCTCAGGAACACACCCCTAAGTGCTGGTGCTTCCAAGTAGGTTGGATATTGGCCTTTCATTAATACTGACCTAATTTTAGCATGTGCCTCAGTGTGTATTTAATGCTGCTGCATTCCTAATCACTTGGAGATTCCTGGGTCACACTACCTGCATATTCTCCTTCCTCCTAGGATGTTCAAAAGGCCATTTCAGGGTCATGGGAGTCTAGTCTGGACTTTTCATTTTGCCCAGACATTGATTTATGCCCACCTGATAGGAATTTACCTCTCTGACAGATTTCTGCATCTCTGTTACATTTAGTAAAAATTCAGAGGTTACTGGGAGATGGTAGAGGAGCAGCAAACTGCTAGAGGCAAGGAGAGAGAGAAAAACAATTGCCTTTTTATTTTACTAAAAATCTTCTAGGATTAGTGAACCACCCCATCTACTTTTTTAGGCTTTGGTTTGGCAACCTGTTCTCATTTAATAAACATGTAAGCATATGCTTACCCTTAAGTACCAGTTTACATCCCATCTGGCTCAAGTCAACTGCTCACATATGTGCTTTTCTAAGGGCAACCTATGCATCTGCTGAAATTCTTTGCCAAATTGCAGCCTCCATTTCGTGTTTGGATATCCAGGCTGATGTCTGTGACAGATTCATACCTTGCAAGACTTAGTCCAGGACTTAAACCATTAGTTCATACTGCTTATAATACTCGCCCACACCCTTTTACATTTTAAAACACATTATGATAGCAGCAAAGCTTCATTTGATATTATCACTGCAATATAGTTGTAAGTAGCTGATCAAAGTGAAATGTATTCTGATTAATTAGCTTTCCCAGTGACCTGAGTATGCTACCATGAGAAGTCACTGTGCGTCACTAAGGTCTTATGTGTTTGCAAAGACATAGACCCCTCCCAGCATTAAGGACACTGTCAGCATTCGCCCTCCAGTCTGGCAGATATCTGGGACATGAAATACATTTCATGATACGCTATTCTTTACTCAGCCAGCACTTAATGGCTGGAGCTTCAGGCCAAATACAGAATACTAAAATGAGGCCATCAACATCACCCAATTACTGCTGTTATTAAAAATGCCAAGTGTAATCATAATAATAATTAGACACTTATTATGCAGTGCTGCCTAAGGAATATACTCTATGTGTGTAAGATGTCATTCAAGCCCTATTAGTAGAGCTAGGCAATCTCACCACCTCCACATTACTGCATAAGTTAAAATTGCATTTGAATGTGAACCGCCTGTGTAAAGCCAGTTTTCTCAGTCTTTCACCTTTTGAGGGTTTAGTTTTTGTTTTTTAATACTGCAGCTGGTTATACCCTCTCTCAGTTTATATCCTGCCACTACTGCCTTCTCAAAGACTCTGAGCATCTAGAGAAATATCTCCCTTTGATCTGTTATTTATTATCAAACAATTATCCAGACACACAAGTTACACCCACAGTCAGTTGGTGCCTCACATGCCAGAAAAGCAGTGGTCCAGAAGAGAAGGAGCACACTCAGTACCAGATGCTTTTTATTGACTTCAGGCAAATACTTCCCCGTCCTTGAACTTCTGTTGGCTCATCTGTAAAATGGGCCTAAAAATCACAGTCTTCTTTGTGAAAATGCTTGAGTAAGAGTCACAGGAGTGTGCTAATTATAAATGTACTAGTCATAAGTGTGCTAATTATGTTGAAGATTACCATGTCCATGGTTGATCTGTTCCCAAGTTGCTATTTGAAAGCCAGGCTTCCAGTTCCTTCCAAATGTATAGGAAGCTGATACGGCTCCTTTGTCCCAATTTACTGCATTGCATACTAAGCATAATCTCTCTGGTTTTGTAACACTCTAGCAAAATCACAGCTTTTGAAAGAGATTAGATGGTGTAACATAGCTCCAGTGTTCGTTCAATCCTGGCATCTGTTTTATTGCTCTATGTATTGTGGAATTAAGAGAGATTATCTTCTAATTATTCCCTGTAGTCTGCAAGACAGATGGAAAAAAAAGCAAATTGTGTTTTATCAACATGCTGACATCATGTGCTCAAACTTCAATCTCTTTTCTGGTCCTTCTTCCAGAGTGACAGATATATGGGAATAACTTGCAGATGAGATATGGACCTGTAAGACATAGGTTGATAGAATCTTCACCTAGATCATGTCTGCATGACTGGCCACAGCATATCCAGATCTTCAACAACTCTTAGCTTTCTTTTTCCAGCACAGGTCTAATGGTTGGCAGAGAAAACCCACTGAGTCCCATAAAATCATGTGGTCAACCTCACCCAAAGATGACCTCCAGCAGAAGCTCTCTCAGAATTATTTAGAGACTACATCTGAGATAACACCTTTGGAGTCAGAACTGCTGTACTTGCCATGGATTATCAGGCTAGGCTGAAGTTTTCTCTTCCCCCAGAGCATTCTTTGCTCTTTTCTCTGTTTCCCTCTTATACGTGTCAGGACTGTGTTTTGCCTATGATGCATGGCTGATGGCAGGGCCAAGGGAAGTTTTTGGAATCCATATTCCCACAGAAGCCACACAGGAAGACATGGCCTTTGGAAAAAGCACTGACCTCTGGTTAGAAAACCGCTTCAACTGGAGAAAGAAAGGGAGAAGAAAGCCATGGTGAGGCCCACATATCATCCTCATGGATAATGCTGGTATGCCAAGGGCCAGCCAATGGGTGAGTGCTGGTCTCAGTGAGTCCATAAAACATTTGTAATAAGGGCTCCAAGTCCCTTATCATGAGGTGCAAGCAGGCCTTCAAAGCACAGGTGGGCTGTCATGATAAATGACTCTTTCCAGGAGGACTGAAAAGAGCAAAACAGGTCCCTCTTTCCTCCCCTCCCTCACACTCTCCTGGCTCCATGCCCATGGACCTCCTGACAGTGCTGGAGCACTGCTTCCCTGCAATAGCCACCCTCTTTAATGTGTCACACTTTTCCTTCCTGAATCTATTGTACAGAAGCCACTAGTGCAACCACAGCTTGGTCTGACAGAAATCAACCTTGATATCTATTTTGGGGGGTTGTTTTCTCTCTCAGACACATGCTTTGCCTGATTTTTCTTGGACGTTATTAGCCTGGAAAGTGAATTTAGGAGTATCCTTTGCTTTTCTTCCCAGCTTTCCATCTGCATCATCACAATCTCTTTGATTTTCCAGATGAAGAAATGTTCCATGTGGATATGAAGTGGAAGTATCTTCCTTTGCCTAATTGTCTATTCCAAGTTAGTTCCTACTCTGCTGTAGCTAAATAGAATGAAACACTGCTGGGGGGAACCAGGAATGAAGAGCAAGAGGAAGGGATTATATGATGGCAGGGCCCAGATGAATCTAACAGTGAGAAAAACATGGTAGGGAAAAAAACAATCCAAAAAGAGAGTAAGAAGACACAAAGATTCATCTGGGAAAAATGCTGAGTTAATAATTAAAGCATTCCAGCTGAGTCCAAACTTGCTCCTAAATCCAATTTTAGCTGTCCCTAACCATTTTTGCCCAAAACAAGGAATAAGAAGCTGGCCATGGGGTGTTCCTGCTTTTTCTTCTCAAGTGGAAGCTGCTAGCTCAGGGCCCACTCTCACCAGATACATCCCCAGAGGGAGGGGAGCTTGTCTGAATGTGCTAATCCCCAAAGTAATGATGCGTCCTGTGAGTTTCATGACATCAAACACTGGGAGGGGAGGGGGTAATTAGCACCCCAGTGACTGTAGCAAGCTGTCAACGCTAACACTAGTTCTGAGCATGCAGCTTTTATTGGGTCATGAAGAAATGGTGTGGGGCTGGTAGAGAAGTCTCTGCTCAGCAGGAACAAGAGAAAAGGGCTAAATTACATACTGCAATGAAATATCAATTAGATGGCAGCCAGTTTGGGGAAGTCTGTGTTCATATCTGTGACTCAGTGCAGCTGAAGTGGGAAAGGTGGGGCTTGTGAATGGCACCACCTCTTAGACCCCCTTTCCTATAAATCCACACCTATTCTTAGCTACAGGGATATTTTTGCACATGCAGGCATATGTTTGTGCTTGCCCTTTACTTTTAAAATTGTCTGAAAGAAAACTACCAGGGACCTCGAAGCTGTGGAACAAGCTAGGATTTGGTACCAAATCCTGTGGCAAGTACCATCTGCAGTAAAAATCACGTTCGCTTGGCCTTTGAGAGGAATATTGTCAGCAGACTTCTTTACTCATAGGAGCATTACAGCTTGCTGCAGTTTCTCATCCTTTCTCATTATGGGATTTTCACAGAGAGTGGGCAGTCCTGACCCCTGGTTAGAGCTAAGTCTGGGGTGAGTGTGGAGGGAGGGAATGAGACAGAATGATGAGGGCAAACAAAGATCAAGAACGGGAGCTAAAGACTTTGACAGTCAAAAAAGGAAGGAAACAAGGAGGTCGGAAGCCAAATTGATGCTTAGGAATCCTACAAATGCTGGGTGCTGAACAAGGAGAAAACAAGCCTCAAGGAAGACAAAGGTATGGCCCTTGGGCTCAGGAGTCAGCAGAGCTCCAGCAAAGTGTGACACTGAGCCACAGGAGCAATCAGTGGGAGTCCCTACACCTCAGGCATTAACCCAGCTCAGAGGCCAGCACCTCTCTGGGAGGGCTGATCATGCCCATAGCTCCAAGGGGGCCTGCAGGACTGACAGCTCATGCAGAGGCTGGAGGAGGTCACGTAACCACCTGCTGGTCCAGATACAAACTTCACACATAGGCCCGGTGCCATGAAAAATAAAACGTGGCGTTAACCAGTGCTGAGTGAACTCAGCACTGCGTCAAGTGCTTTTTTCATATTGTCGCTTTGGCTAAAACATTGAGCAACAGTTTTCTGGGCCAAACAAAGGGAAGCAGATTTTGATGGCCTAGTTGAGTGATAAAAGCAACATACATATGAAAACCCCATAACAGCTGAAATACACTTCTCCATCAAGATCCTTGTCCTCTCCCTTGTCTGCATGCACCCAGACCATGCTGAAAATAAGAAGCACGTATTCGTCAGGCCTTTTCTAATGTCTATTCAGTTTCTTCAGTCCCCAGCATCTGAAAGCTCTTTCCTAATCATTGCACCTCCTTTACAGTGTGACAAAACCCAGGGGAATAGCTTGTCCATTGGAGGCTTCCGACCATGGTGTGACATGGGTTCCTTAGAGGGAACCTACACTAAAAACTATGGACCAAAAATGACCTCTTTCTGAAAGAAGACTGACCCATTGCAAAGGTGCTGGGAAATAAATTATCTATAAAAATGAAAGCACTTCACAGGATGTGATTGCAGGAAATTACTTCATTTCTCCAAGCAAATGTTAGGAGGCAGTTTGACCAAGATCTATATGAATCTGTTTTGGAGTCTGGAGATATGCTCTGGTTCAGCCAGGTGTGAGGTCCCCAACTCTGAATAAGTCCTTTGACAAGTATTTGGCAGCAGTTTGATGAGGAGATCACACAGGTTTGCCAGGTCCTTGTATTCTGCCAGCTGATGAATTCAGCTTGCTGACAGCTGGAAAGAGCAGCATGGTTTGCAAGAGAGCATCAAGGTGTATCAGCTGAGTGAGCTGTGGTACAAAATGTGTGGCTCAGAAGGCCACAGCAAAGAAAAACTATGTGCACAAGGAGATGTAGGAGATGGTGGAACTAGAGTGGAGCAGGAGGAGAGAGGACCATCGAGGCACATAAGAAGAAAAATAACGTGAGATTTGAGATTCTTTTAAAGAACTATAGGTGGTACCTTCCAGAGCAAAACCATTTTTTTCTAAATGAAAACCAAGAAAATATTCTCACACCAAACACCATCTTTAATTTATTTTATATGAGCTCCTTTTGGGAAGGGGAGAGAAAGCTGTTTAAGATGAAAGCTAGTCATTGAACAAAAAGAAATATTATTATATTAAATGCCACAAGATTGTGGTGTCCAAAAAGGTATTTGATTTCAAACCATGCTGTTCATGGAGGCCAGCTTTTGCTCACTTTGCAAGTGTCAATCACAGCCCATGATTGTTATCTCGTCAGGTTTGTGTCAAAGCCTCTAATGAGTTGTACCACACAGGACATTGGAGGCCCTCCCTGGCAGCTCACGGCTGGCTGAGGAATGATGTGAGCACAGAATAGGTGCCCAACGTGATACCTACATTGAACTGGACTTTCGCATACAACTCTGGGCGCAAAAAGAATTCAGTATTGACAGGCCCATCTACACATACCAGGCTCAGGCTGCCTTCATTTTTCCAGTTAGAAACCAGAAATCTAAAACACATTTCTAAGCATATTTGGCTTTCCAGCTGAAGTGAGCACTACATTTCATCTGTTTCAGTGGTGCAGCCCAGCATGGGAGACTCCCAAATACAGTGCTGCGTTGAAACAAAGTTATCACTGACTTCAAGAGATATTTGTACAACCTTGCACCTGCAATTAAAGTAGTTAAATTAAATTAAATATAAAGATATAGATTTAATCCTATAAGGGACCTTCTTGATTATCTTGTCTGATTTCTTGGTCTGGCACAATGTAAGCTAGAGAACTGCACCCTGAGGAACCACTGTCTGGCCACAGTATGTGCTTGGACTGGAAAGAGAATGCCTTTCAGAATACACCCTTTCTTGACTTTAGGCCTTCACAGCTCTAGATAAGGGTACCACCGAAGATTTTGTAGTGTGCTTCTCAGCTGAATTTGTGGTCTTCAGCTTTGAGCAACTACATAAGGGTTTGTTCAAACAGACCAATAAATGCTTCCCCTCATATTCCTGCTTTCTGTATAGATTCTTATGATCAAATTACTCTTTATCCTCATCTCTTCAAGTAAATAACCTTTGTTCATTTGGTTGTTCACAGTTTTGGTCATCTTGAATAGATTTAAGTTACCCTAGATCTAAAAGAAATGTCTCCATTGGCCTATTTAGTATTCATAGTTCCTGGTTATTCTTGACACTGATCTTGTCACTGAATTACCTATGGTTATGCCACACAAAAATGGCATGGACCTGTTAGATACAAGGACGAAAAAATGTCCACCTAATCCTTTTAATTTAGTTCCCTTTTGCACGGCCCCTATGCAAAGACACCTGTGGTTTTTCTAGTCAATCTGAATAATCTGTACAACACTGCAAACGGACTTACCCCATTTGGTAAACTCCTTGCTGAACAAGGGTGTATTTATTGTTGCTGTATGATTGCTTAATCTCTTCATATTGTTTGTGATTTGGTACTGAATGAAGGCATCTGAAACAAAGTGTTTAATTACATCCACAGGCTTTTGATGCTCTTTAGAAAGCAGTAAAAAAGACTTGAGGAGTTGAGAACTAGGCCAACAGCATGGAGAAAAGGTAGGTGCTTTTAAAGCTTCTCTTTCTTGAGCATATGGATTAGATTTCCCCACAGTCACCACTGCTAGAAAAAAATTAGTCTGTCATACATAAAGACTAGGTTCAGAGCAAGTTATCTGCAATGGAACAGCAGCAATTGAGATTGAGATGATTTAATTGAGACTAAATGCCAGCCCTTTCCAAAAGAATGGAAATATTTTACTGCATCTTACACTCAAAACTTATTTGGAATATTTATTTATTTTCCAGAGCCAAATCTGTAGTGCAAAAATATCTTGCCACTGAAAGCAAGAGGGGTACAAACATAGCAAATTTTAAGTCAGTGCACAGAGGACTTTTTCCTCTGCTGAGTTATTTCTAAGAGGTTTTTCTCTCCCCATTCACACTCACAACACAAGGCAGCACTTCCCCGGACAGTACATATATTCTTTTATTTTCATATGGCACACAGGCAGAGAAAATTATGTCCCGATCCTGTACATGACGACCTTAAACACTTTTATGAATAAAGCGAATTATATAGAAAAAACAACCAACAATCAAACAAAATTAAAAAATAAAATAAAATAAAATAAAATAAAATAAATGCTGTTACTTGGCTGCAATCATGGAAAGCACTGTTAGATTTTTAAAGACTGAATTTCATCATCCAAACCACTCTGGCTTATACTTGAAATATGATAAAAGAAATGACATTTTCTATTCTATAATCCATTATTCATCAAAGACCAGCATGTAATGAAAACAGAAATACAAACATCTGTTTTCAGGTTAAATCTTTTTGGAGATCTAATTTCTCTGAAGAACTTAAACCCAGAAGTCGAACATCATAAATAATTAGACAGAAGGTGCTGAAAATTACAGCAGAGTCAGAAATATCTCCAGTGCCTTTATATGTATCTTTGATTTTTCTTTCATGAGAAAACACTGGCTTTCAGGTAAGCACATCGTACAACATAAGAAGCTTCTCTGACCCATTCATAATTCCCAAGCAGGCTAATATTTAAACTGCCCAGTCAATTGTGTCTGCTTCTGTACCTCCTTCTCATGACAAATAAAAGGCAGCTGTGAAGAGGGCTGTGTTATTAGTTTCTCAAGTGGAGTTATTCCTCTGCAAAGGGAAAATAAAGCAAGTAGCTCAGCTTTTAGTGTCTCACTCTCAGGCATTTATGCTAGAGATGTCTACAGTAACCCACAGATATTAAAAGAGTAATCTCTGTGATCTGCATCGTATTTCTACATCCCTCAGCAGCTGAAGTATGGAGGATAAGTACATCAGGATGCATTAACTCAGCAAGGAAACAGCTTCAGCCACAATATTTTAATGGTCTAACATAAGGATGAGACATTATTGGCTAAATTTTGATTCACTTACATCTGTAAATACATGTGGTTTCTTGAAAGAGAGCAGCCTTGTCTTGTAAATATTTGGAGTATACATTATACCATATGATAGCAATTCATGTGTGACTTGCCACTTGTCCTTTTGAATAGGTAATTTTGCAGATGATGAGAGCAGTGCCTTGTCATTAGAGTTATAAAGAAAAGGACTTGTGGTATTCTACACTAATAGCCTCAAACCCAATGCCCCACAGCAGCCAGATTGCAAGGGTGTGGATACGTTTAACCGAACTATGTTTTTACAAGGGGATATCTCTTCCTCCTCCTGTGCCGTGCAGATCATTAAGGACTTTATATTGTCACTTAATCTGACACAGAAGCAAGTCAAGTTCAACAGCTCAACTGCAACGATTAATTTCTGTTTTACTCATTTTCTTCAGCAGAGGGAGCTTAAGTCTACAGCAAAGAGCCGCTGCCTCCACTTTGACACGTTCTCCCCAGCCTGTCATCCTTAGCACACCTCAATGCAGGTAAATAAGGAGAGAAATCTTGGGACCTGGGAACAGCTTTGAAAAGCTGTCATTCCCTCTGGATCAGAAGAGGATCAGGCGATCTGATATGTACTGGATGCACCCAACCCACAGCCTTTTTCCATGGGGATTCCATGTTGCGTTCAGTGAAAGTCTGAGATGGAGTCAAAACTATGAAAACTGCCTTTTCGCTAATCCTAGGCTAACCAAGTCAGCACAGGATGTAAACAGAATGTGTTTAAGTAACTAAAGGACTAGTCTGAGTTATACTGGGGTGGGATTAAGTACCTTTGGTGCCACCCCTTGGGGACTGGGGCAAAGGATGTAGGTTTTGCATGGAGCAGAAGGATGATCAGCCATGCTGAAAAAGGTGGCACAGGGAATCAATCAAAAAGTAGGTTTCTTGGGAAGCTTTTCTTGCTACAAGGTGGCACAGTAGTGCCTGAGAGTTGTCTTACAAAGCAACTGCAAGCTGTTTGCATTGTCCTGGGGAAGCAAGCAGAGGGGCTGCCACAGCAAGTGCTATGGATATCCTCACCCTGCTACGAGCCCGCTGGCTGGCACCCATCACCCCTCCAGCTGCCTTGGCCTACAGTGTTGAACAAAGGAATTTCTGCTTCAACCAAAGCAAATAAACCACTGAGTTCCCCAGGCAGCTCTCATCAAAGTCATGCTGTTCATTGGATCTCACGGCCTCTTGGAGGATGGTTCTAAATCATCCCTTGCGGTGGTCAGTAGCTGAACAAGGCACTGGCGTGTTGCCATTTCAGTGTGAAACATTTATGTTTGTAAACATTATGAGATACAATTAGTACTTGTAACTCATCCCTGAGATAACTGAGGATGGGATCACACACCTCAGAATAGAAAGTTAAGCATGCAGGTATTAAAATTACTCAAATAAAAGTATATGTTGAAATAATTATAAACAAACCCCATAAGATTGAATTCTTAGACCTTTTTCCTATGCAGTAGAGAAGTTATCTGATTTTTTTTCTTCTAACAGGCCATGATCCTAACAGGGAAAATACTTATATAAAACAGCCATTAACTAATTAATAACTTTCTGGCTTGAGCTGCCTACTTACAATCCATCTTTTCCCACATATTCAAGTAAGTTAAAGCTGTATAATTCTAACCTCATATCCACTTGATGGGCAGGCCTTGAAGAAATGCTGCTACCCACTTATTTTCAAGGTAAATGAAACAAACTGCAAGCCAAGAACACCATTAAAGCTTGCCCTTATAAAGCAAGGGTCTAGTTCTGGGCTGTCTGATAGAGTTGCATTGGATCAGGCCCAAATTGCAATTGGTTTGCATATTTCTCAAAGAAATGCCAGTACATAAAATAGCCATGAATGCAAATAGATTGTGTTTTTTTATTTGTATAATTTATCAGAGGGTGGCTTAAAAATGAATTACACAATAGGATTATACAATATTCTCAGGGGTTCAGACAAGTTGCTGTCTGCCTAAGGGAAGGTCGATCTAGTGATTAAAGCTTAACCTCCAGGGAGGTGGAAATCACAGTTGTATTCCCCGAATAGCCACATATTTGTGAAGTCACCAAACTTTTCACGCCTCTGCCCTGCAAACAAGGACAGAGCCTATTTACACAGCTTCACCAGCCCTTCCACATTTGTATGTTGATAGCAGAGCAGCAAGAAAGAGATGGTGTTGAAAGGCAAATTACCTTCTGACTTGGTTCCATATACGCATTCATATTTGTGCCATGAATACAGCAGTACCCAGTGCACATATGTCTTTGCTTATAATATATATTTTTTACCTCATCTATGCTTTCCCTTCCCCCACCACTCACTCTTTTCATAAGCATTCATAGTTATCATTCTCAAGAACATCTGAAAGCAACGGGATGGCATCACCCTCCAGCTCCCCCTTCTCCGACTCTTGAGAAGCTCTGTGTCGTATTGTCAGTGTTTTATATATTTACACCAACAGAGGAGGCCTGGGATGTGGGCTTTTTCGTTTATATGAGTCTCACCGCCACAGGGGGTATTTAACTTTCTGCCCTGGTTGCTGTAATTCTCTCTCCAGTGGATATACAGTTCAGATCAGGTTCCTATTGCTGTGATGACAGGCATTCAGCAGGCACTGTAATTGCAGAGTTAAAACAGCTCATTTTCTTACTGGCAAGCTGTAGTTAAAGAGGTGCTAGGAGGCAGCCTGGCTGTCTGCAGAGGAACTGATCAAAGCACTGAAAGGCATCTGGCTTGTCTCTGTTTTCTTTCACCACCCCCCTTGCTGATGGAGGGGAAAAAAGAGAGAAGGAGAGAAAAAGTGAATGAAAAAAGAGGAAAAAAAAAAAAGAAAAGAAGGAAAAAACTATTAAAAGGGAATTTATGAAAATGAATACTTGTCCCTTTCCTGAGGGTAAAAGGCAGTGTCTTATTAAAGACACTAAACACAGTTTGGTTAGTTCTACTTTTTTAAACTCTCTGTATTTTCTAATGAGAAAATTAGGGCTTGTGAATGTTCATTTGTGTCTATTTCCATTAGCTCTTCCCAGTAAGATGGCTAAACTATTGGATAGTGTTTTTCACGCTGCAGAGAGCTAACTTTGCCCATGTCTGTATCCATGTCATCATTCCTTATCATTCCTTATCAGACTCAGCTTTTTCTCCTTCTGAACTCTACCCTTCCATGAAGGACATACAGCTCTAGCCAGAATGTGATGGACAATGGGATTCTGTACCCTGGATTAACTGCAAAAGTACAAATGAAACACATTTTTGCCATACTTTTCCTTGTTCTAATTCTCTCCAATTTTTCCTGTCATAGACTCCAGCAAATCACAGGGGAAAAGGTAAGTTGAATTGACAAACCACTTGAGATGTTCATATGAAGGATAAAAAAAAGGAAAGACTCCAACAGCAGGGGAAGACATCTAGCAAACAAATTGAGATCAATGATCCAAAAGTCACTAAGTCAATCAAAATGTTTCTCCCAATGAGAGAGAGGAGCCTCTGGGCAAGGAATGCCTCCATTTCTAAGTAAGAGACACAGCGGTCTTGGGGGAGAGCACCACTCAGGTGAACGTAACACAAATGTGGGAATTGCTTTCTGTGAGCCAAAGGGGTAAAATGTTATCAGGACAGTAAGGGCCAGCAGCTGAGGGCACAGGATCTCCTCCAGCAGTTCTCTGAAGTTCCTGCCTTACAGGGGCTCTAAAAGGAAAAGAAATGGAACATGATCCATTACATACTATTTGACAACATTTTTCAGCCAGGTTTCCAGGCTGGCACAGTGCAAAACCAGCAGGATTTCTGTTGTCTCTTCTGAGCCTTCAGTCATCAGAAACTCATCAAGGAGAGGGTTCATTCTCGCTTTCGTTCCCCTTGCACTTCATTTTTTTCATCCACTATCTCTTGATGGTGACACTACTGTCTTCCCACAGACAAAAGAGGAGTTCAGAGTCTTTGAGAGAAGAAAACAAACTCAGTACTCAACAAGGAGCCTAGACAGGCAATGTTGCAAATTAAGTTGAAAGAGGCCCAGTTACTGCACCATTATTTGATTTCCCCTTCTCTAATCCCTTGCTTGTAATTAGCATAATTTATTAACATATTAGAGCCATGCATGTGAACCCTCTTTATAGTTGCTGAGTGCTCCCTGAGGCTGCCTAGTGAAAGCTTTTCCCCACTGTTTAATAATATGTTACATAAGGAAAACCAGCTTCTGATATAATTTAAATTATGACTTTCCTTTCTGCCTCTGAACACTCATTTCCTTTAAATGAGGTTAATTTCCTTAAATAATGAAAATCCTCCAATTTCAGTTTTCCATTCATTAGACCCCCTTAGTTCAACATGAAAAAGTCACACACCAAGACGGAAAAGAAGAAAGAAAAGGGAAAAAAAAAAAAAAAACCCCAAGAAAAAGTGTATCATTGAACTTCAAACATAACCATCCTGAGAAGAGGTTTCTCATGATCCTATCTCCTCTCCTGTCTTGACTGAGAAGGGCACAACACAGACTCTCAGGACATAAAAGATGGACAAGTCATTTGACATAAAACTAGATTGGATCTGGCATGTAAGGTCCTCTGGATGCTAAGGGCATTTTCAGAGTTGCAAACATGCAGTGGTCCTCTTGGGGGAACGCACAATGGTTTAATGGGCCAACAGTAAACCACAGATTTCTTTGTATTGCCCTTGATAGTTTCCTTTCTTTCTATTAATCTGCTGCTAATATCTGGGAGATGATAGGTAAACAAGTCTACTCCTGTCCCTGCTCTGAGCATCGGTCTGATGTGGGTCCATCTCTAGGCACAGGACATGGCCATGGCCGCAAGATTGCATCACCTTGACTGCTTTAACTAATCTTTATCTTCATTCCTTGGTCTCCTGAACTGAATTTACTGCTATGTGGCTCATGAATCAACCCCTTCAGCTCTTTGCCATGTTTTGTTTGTTGGGTTTTTTTAATTGCTGTTCTTCTTCCAGCTCTTCTACAGATCCCCAGTGCTGTGATAACCTGCTGTCTGTTGGAATGTGGAATTCCCTTCTAGCTTCTTGACATTCTGTGCAGAAACATAAATGCATTTTTCTTCTTGAATGCTGGCTCAGGAGTTAGCTAGCCCTAAGTCCATGGCCAAGTACTAGCTAAGCAGAGGACATGCTCAAGAGAGGCAAAAACAGTGCAGTAGTTTTTGAAGTACTAGCCAAAAGTTGATTTTTCTGCTCCTCCTCTGACCGCTTTTGTGATGTTTGGCTCACCCAGTATGTAAGTGCTTGACTTTAGCTGAGTTCAATGTGATTTAACTGCTAATACCCTTGAGGATTTAGGCCTCTGTTATATTTCAATAAACTGGGAATAAAGTAATTTCTGCACCTTAAAGAACAGCTGTGAGCTATTAAAGCTTGTAGCTGTGTACTGTAGGTAGATAATGCCTCCTTCTGTCACTGTAGCAAGCATAGCCCAGCCACAGATGGT
Source organism: Todiramphus chloris collaris (assembly GCA_025345505.1). Lineage (NCBI taxonomy): Eukaryota > Metazoa > Chordata > Aves > Coraciiformes > Alcedinidae > Todiramphus > Todiramphus chloris. Next base: position 2,929,801 of record JANVCC010000040.1, read on the forward strand.
ATTTTTAGCTGTGGGGTGATGCATAGCAGCAGCAGCATTCATATTGATGATAACTTAAATACAGTGTTACCACATTAACAAAAAGGGCATCTAGGTTGTTTTTTTTTTTAAATAATGCATAATACAGCAAAACTTCCAGTGTCCTTCCACTGAAAGGTATTATAAACACATCATTTTGGAAAGAATAAGAATAGAAAGAAACTCTGAAGAGAACAGTGTGCTTGTTGCTCTGCAGGCAGCTCTGTGCTGGACACCTGTCAGGCACCAATGCTGCACTAGGATGTGTGCAAGTTTTCATTGAGCAGCAAACAATGATGCAGGCTGGACAATATTCTGCTGAGTTTGGGGCAAAATTTTGTCTCAGAGCTTAATTTTTCAGACCCAGTTAACCTTTCTGTAAGGAAAAGCCAATAGCATGAAATGTCAGGAAAAATTTTCAGGACGACGAAGACATGAATGTTATTGTTATTACTTGTTAGGGAAAACTAACAACAATTATATTAACTTGCTGGAATACTCAATGCCAGAGATACAAGACAAAGGCATGTTTTCTGACTGATGCTGGAGTTGTAATGGCTTGGGGATTTTATGAGTGTTTTTCATGAGAAAATGCCAGTTTCCTGAACCCAAAATTTCCATGGAAAGGAACAAGAATAATTACTGTAAATGGGAGAAACTGAGGCTCACACAGAAGGATTTGGATTTGTCTCCCCTTCCCACCCAAAGTGAATGCCACCAGGCCCCAGGTCCCTCAAGGGAACAGGACTCACATAGCTTCATGCCAGCGCAGAACAGGAAAACAAGGTCCCACCCCACTCACAGATTTTTAACTCCTAGCACTTGACTAAATCAAAGTCTATATTCTTCTCTACTCTGAACCTGATTTACTGTGGTATATATCTGATTTAGGGCTTCTCTTCTTTTATACTCTCCTCAGGAGCACCGATGCCTGGGATGTTGCAACAGATATAAAGCTTTTGGATGTATTTATGTGTATTGAAATGTACTTTACATGATACAGCTACACACACCCTTTCCACTATTCAGCCTCCTCTCCTCCCACTTCAAAACAAGCCTTTTGAAAGTAGAAGGGAAGAATAATTAAAAAAAAAAAAGCAATCTGCCTCAGGTAATGCCATGATTGAAACATCACCATTTTGTCTGGAGGGTCACAGGACTGCTTTATGAGAAAGCTTTAAAGCTGCTAAGTCTAAAGAACCTTTGATATTTCACCTTTTGTTGTTGCTAACGTATTCTGCTTCCTGACTCTTGGAAACAAAGCCCATACCAAAGGCCCTGTCACTTCAACAAATTTGATGCCAAACATGTTATGCCATGGGGCAATTTGACAATCTGAGAAGATTAATTGAGCATACACATTTAGATCTTCCAAGACGTTTAAGTAATTGAGATACTTAACATGAAGTAGACATCATGGCCCCTTAGCTTTGGGAATGCTATGCTTGATCTTTTATGTTTCAGCTAGATATGGTGTGGGCTCTGTGTGGTGATCGGGGTTTTGGCAAGAATCCTAACAGCAGCTCATGTTCCATCATAACAGCTAGAAACTAAAGAGAAGACCTAAGTGATGTACTGCAAAGTACTTATAGTAGTATTAACAGTATACCTGAATGGACAAAATTATTTTCCTGCATTTTTAAGTCACTCAGAACTGGGAACAGAGATTTCTATAGCTTTGGTCTAACTCCTCTTCACTGTTTTTAGAGAACCAAGAGAGCATGGCAACTATTGCTCAGTTAACAGTTCATATTACACCATTGCCTTTTTAGTCCTGTCTTTTACAGTGATCATGAACTAACATTTTCTAGATCTTCATTTTTTTACAAATGTGTTCAGTTCCCAGAATTGCTTAGATCTTGTAGTCAGGAAGAGTTCTCCATTGATTTGCTTCTAATAGGCTTTGAAACTATTTGATACTTGGGTTGTTCATGGTCAAACATCAAGTTATTTCTGATTAAGCACTGGTAAACAGAAAATATAAAAATAAATCTCAAAATTAAAATTCACAGAGGCATAAACTCTACTCAAGTAACTGTAAGAAGGTTCTCAGGGTATGTTTCCCAGATATGTTTCACTCAACAGCAGCTCATAGAAACGTTTACAAGAAACAAATAAGATGGATTGTGAGCATAATTGAAAAGAATGTGAGGATTTTACTTGAAAAGACGTTAATGGGTAATTTCTAAAATCATACTGACATTTCTACTTGTACAAGAGTCCATTTGAGGAAAATGTCTGGGTATTTTGAAAGATGTAAGAGCTTTGAAAAGATCTAGAAATTTGCACTCTGGCCAAAACCAAATGAAGACAAATGAAAATGAAGTGGTGCTAGCCAAATGAAGCCAAGTCAAACCATAGACCATAGATACTATTGGGACCTGTCCATCACAGGCTTCTGGCACAGATTCTTAGCAACTAAAAATGTTTCCACCATTGCTTTTGCAAAGTGAATGGTCTGGGCCTCAGAAAGAGCTGTTTCTTGTGGAAATCAGTGGAAATACATAGCCTTTGGGTCCTGGTGGAGTGTTGCTTCTGATGAGTTTGTCCAGAACCTCTGTGACTTTGCCTTGAAATTGTCTTCACTAGCCACTAAACAAGATAAATGAGAAGCTGAGGCTTGCAATGTAACTACTGCTGTCTTTTGTGATACCAATGAGACAGCATTGTTCTGCCATATTAGAAGAATAAACAATAATTATTATACATTATATACACTATACATATGTCTGCTACCCTGGGAAAAAAATTTTGCCCTACCCCTTTTGGATATAAAGTAGTAAATTATTTTTCTCTTTTTTTCCTGGACCCACCCAAACTCCTGGAGGCTCTGTCCTGCAAAAGAGGGAGGTACAGGAAGCTTATGGAATACATGAATTGTACTTTATATGCTGTTTTGTCAGATACACTTAGCAGAGATGGATGCAAAACATCTGATGGAACTGGCAACTAACTTATAGGTGGAATACTGATTTTTGAACATCTGCAAGTGATTTTTTTCATGGTTTTAAATTCTAATTTTCTGTCTTATGGACAAGTTTATACTCAAAGCTTAGAATGCAGAATTTAGACCTTATAATCCTGGAAGATGATGACAACTGGCTCTAAGGCATCAATGGGGCCCTTTGGACCATCTCAAAGCTGCCATGAATATCGCCTCTGTTCACAGTATCCAAGAAGTGTGTCCACAGACTTAGAGTAGATGGAAAATGTGAATTTTGATGCAGACTTTCTCTAATATTTTTAGCTTTTGCACCAGTGTCTGTGCCAAGGATTCACCTGTTGTGGCTGTTGTGACTGAACGGTAGGCCATAGGGCTGTTCTCAGAGATCACAGTGCTCAGGCTGTGAATTTTCCAGGACCACCATCACATATATGTTTGTATACATGAGACCATGCAGCATGGGAGTGAGTTATAATCTGGAGCTTTCCTACAGGATGTGTAAATAAATGTCTTTGTTAATATCAGAATAAGTGAGAATGTGGTGGGTTGACCCTGGCTGGATGCCAGATGCCCATGAAAGCTGCCCTATCACTTTCCTCCTCAGGTGAACAGGGGAAAGAAAATAGAACAAAAGCCTTGTGGATCAAGATAAAGACAGGAAGGTCAATCAGCAATTACTGTCATGGGCACAACAGACTCAATTTGGGTAAAACTAATTTAATTTATTACCAATAAAATCAGAGTAGGATGATGAAAAATAAAAACTAATTCCTAAAACATCTCACTCCCACCCTTCCCTTCTTCCAGAGCTTAACTTGACTACCAATTTCTCTACCTCCTCCTTCACAGCAGTACAGGTAGTTGGGCAATAGGGTTTGCAGTCAGTTCATCAGACATCTCTGCTACTCCTTCCCCCTAACACTCTTCCCCTGCTCCAATGTGGAGCCCTCCCGTGAGAGACAGTCCTCCATGAACTTCTCCAATGTGCATCCCTCCCACAGGCTGCAGTTCTTCATGAACTGCTCCAGCATGGATCCTTTCCTTGATGTGTAATCATTCAGGAACAGACTGCTCCAGTGTGGATCCCCCACAGGGTCACAAGTCCTGACAGCAAACCTGATCCAGCATGGGTTTCTCTCTCCATGGGTCCACAGGTCCTGCCAGAAGCCTGTACCAACACAGGCTTCCCACAGGGTCACAGCTTCCTTCAGGAGTCCACCTGCTTCAGCATAGGATCTTCCATGGGCTACAAGTGGGTATCTGCTCCACAGTTAACCTCCACAGGCTTCAGGGAGACAGCCAGCCTTCACCACAGGCTGCAGGCAAAACTCTGCTCCAGTGCCTGGAGCAGCTTCTTCCCCCTCCTTCTTAACTGATCTTGCTGTCTGCAGAGTTGTTCCTCTCACATATTCTCACTCCTATCTCCAAATGATATTGCATGGTGGTATTTTCCCCTCTTCTTAAATATGTTATCACAAAAGCTCTATCATTGTTGCTGATGAGCTTGGCCTTGGCCACTGACCAGTTTTTCTCCCCTTGTCCATCTATTGGACATGGCAGAAGCCTCTAGCAGCTTCTCATAAAAGCCACCCTTGTAGTGCCCCCACTACCAAAATCTTACCACACAAACTCAATACAGAGAAAAATCACAATAACTGCACTTGTTCTGGATTAACATATCACTATGGACTTTCTTTACAGAGGTCCTCAGGGTATTTAGTTCATTGCCTTACCCAGTATGCTCTATATAGTCAATGTTTACTGTCTTTGAGCTCCGTCCTGGCTATGATATAAAGAAAGGAGGGGAAAGAAATGAAATGCTATGGAAAACAAAAGTGGTCTGAAGTATTGTTGTAGCTAACTCCAGCTGTAACAACAGGGCTGTGGTTTTCCAAATTTTAATCTCCCAAAGGAATCTGTATTAAATTCTTCAGTCCAGAGGTCAAAAGGGATTTTAGTAATGGAATGGGACAACTCAGATTGTAAAATCTTCTGGGCAAAGACCTTCTGCTCTCTACCTGGACACATCTGTGGTATATGTGTTCATGAAATGTGCTTCCAAACCACATAGGAATAATAATAAATAATAGTAACGATAAAATCATTTTATGCTTTTCTGTCTTCCACTGCATCACTAGCAGCAAAGCTAACACTCCACACAGGAGACATCTCAGATTGATGATGTAGCAGACAGCATGCTTAACTTTCCCACTGCACAAATAGGTAAGCAGATTACGTATGTTCTTGAGCACAGCCTGTAGTCATAGTACAAAAATTGTCTCAGGAATGTTCTCTGTGTTTTGTCATTCTGGTGGTATTTAGATGCAAAAGTGTGTGTGAATTAGAAATACAGTCTGGGCAACTTCAGAGTTTCAGTATGTCTATTACTAGTAACAAGTTGAAATACAGTTGTATAAGTTGTTTGAGAAAATGTGATGGGAATCCCTAGGAACTAAAAAAGCATGTGGAAAAAAAAATGATAACTCTGATCTCTTAGAACTGCTTTTAATTATTCTCTGAGTCCTAAGAGATCATCCAGAAGGACCAGCCCTTCAATGAAAGCCATTGCTTTGAGAAACAGAGCTGCTTATAATCTCAACCCTTGGCATAAGCTATTGGTGCAGATGGGCAGATGTATGAGTGAGGACAGATGGCCAACACCACTTCTCAGGTCAGATACAAAGAAAGGTAAGTTTTCCATTTCCCACATGAATGCCTCTCTCTGTAGTGCTAGGAAACCTGGGATGCATTTCTTGTGCAATACCAGAGAAAGGCAGGTACAGTACCAAGATAAATGCCAGTGTGAAAGGCAAGGGTTGAGGCATAGGTACTGTAGTGTCTGCCAGGAAATACAGGCTTACCTTGACCTGCACTGTGAGCACACAACATCTAGAGAAAAGTTTTTGGTTCCCATCAGAGCAGGGAACATAGCTTGGCCCTCTGTGCCATGCTGGACTCAAACCACTGAGCTGCTCTGGTGATTCATGGGTTTTGTGGGACACAGATATTAATTGCTATGTAACTGGAGGAATTAGAGCATCTGTGGTAAGGAAAAATGTTGCTTTATTTCTCTGTCTCATTAACTTTCAGTAGTGGATATGTTTCCTTATGGCTCCAGCTCTCACAGGGCAGAGCCAGAATGTCCCTGTTTAAGTGGAGCAAAAGTTTTTCCAAAGGGTCAAAGTTCATGACGAGCTTGTAAGCAGATTATGGAGCTGGTAGAAAGGCCAAAGGCACCCTAAGTCTTTACATTCCCAAAGTGCTGTGTTAAACTCTAGCCCAAGGATGTACTTAACCCCAAAGAGAAGGAAGGTCAAGTGAACTTGCAGCATTTCAAATGCAATCAGTTTGGAAAAGTAGCTGTTTATAAAGAAGTATATTACAGAGACAAGCTAATGTTAGCATTCCCTCTCTGCAAATAAGCCTGACCTATTGCTAGTCTTGTCAAAGAGCTGCCATGTTTGTTTTATAGCATCAAACAGTAAGGCTTTATTTCAGTTTAGCTTAAATCTCAGGGAGCATTTTGGCTTAGGGGCATTGAAAGTCTCCCTCTAAGGAGATGCAGGAGGAGTATTTATGCCATCTATCTTTAGACTGGCTCTCTGTACTGTCAGGAGAGTGAAGGAGGAGTTTCCAGAGGTCAGTTCAGAGTACCTGAAATGGGGCCTGAAGCAATACCTGGGTGTCCCTTCTCTTTCCACAGCGTTTGCAGAGCCCAGTTGACCCGTGCAGAGATATTGCTTTGCACTTTCTCTGTGTTTTCTTTAAGGCATTCAGAGCTGTGTGTAAGGTGCTAATTGACCCTCGTAAAATCCCTGCAACATTTATGACGCTTGGTTGGTATGTGTGTGCAGGAGTCACAGCAAGACTGGGATACAGTTGGGGGTGTCTGGCTGTGGCAGAGCAGGAGGAATCTGGACACAGGGCAGCACAGAGCTTCTGCAGCCAAACGCATGTCTTGGGCAGAAAAATGATGTGCAAAAGGGGCAGGCTTCACCCAGCCTCAACAACCCTCCTGCTTTTCTCAAAGATCTTTCATCAGGCACAAGAACTATGACTATGTCATGTATGGCAAATAGCCACAGATGAGCTTTCTGAGGATGCTCAGTAGTCTCCATTTGCTTTTTCTTTAGATGGAAAGGAGCAAACATGTTATTTGGCATGAAAAACTTTGTTATAAACGAGAACAACAAGATAAAAATAACAAATGTTACAGTCTCCTTTTGAAAGACTGTAAACACTTAGAGCATCTCACCCATGAAGGTCTTACCCTGTACATGTTGTTACTTTTTATTACTATTTCTATAACCATGATAATTAATATTACCATAACCATTAGTGTGACACCAGTGTTAGTACCGAGGAACCACAGCCATGACCTGAGGTCCTCTTTTGTGGGTGTCAGCAGGACAGCATGAAGTCAGCACAGGAAGTCAAATATTTTTTCAGAGGCAGCTCAGCAATATCTATATAATTAGTGCAAGACATCAGTTGTGATGAAAAGCAAGGAGGAGTGGACACCCCTCTTGGTATTGATGCTTTCCCAGCATACGCCTGCATCCACAGTGTTTGCATGTTTCAGGTGCCAAAAATTACTCAGGTGGACACAGGACTTGTACAGGTATTTTATGAGACAAATGAATTTTTTCTAGCCCTTTAAGTGTTCTTCAAGAAGTTTTGCCTGTTTGGTTTTGGTTTATGATAGTAGTAATCTTATATGAAACACTCAGAATTCTGAAGCTTAGAAGTTGTTCCTATAAAGCCCAGAAGTGAACTGTGGAATGTGTAAAGATTTAATATTTTGGAATTTTATAGTAGCCTCAGAAATGTCTGCTTTGTTAGGGAGATTGACTATTCCTGAGCCAGGAAGTTATTGAAATATGTAATATGGATATTTATTATTAAACATAGACTTTGTCTGTTTACAAAGAATGAAATTTAAGAAAGCCTCCCCCCCTTTTTTTTTTTTTTGGTACAGAATTTAAGAATAAATTAAGCAAGCTTTTCTCATGGCTGGTCCAGATGTTTAGGAGAGGGGGAATCTTAAGTTTCAAATACAGTGAAAATGATCTGTCCAGGAGAGCAAAATACTTTCATTTTTGCTAGGATGTCATGCATCTTTCTCAAGAGCCCTGAGCGTTGAACAATCCATTAAGAAATACTGTCTTCAGTACAGCTCTCTCAGCTCTTTCACAAGTAATTGCCTAATTGAAATAGTATCATTTATTAGCTTCTTTGCTTGAGGCTTCTTCAGATTCAGCTTCTCCTCTTGGGCATCCTCCTTTGAATTGTAGCATATACCTCAGCTAATTATAATGTGGTATCACCTGATAAAGCCAACTGAGATCATAATGGGAAGACACAGAAACATCTGCCAAGATTTGAAAATTGGATTTTTCTTTTTACTTATGCCAAAGACAGGTTACCTGTAATTAGTTCTAATTTATAAATAAGTGCAGGCTGTACTTCTAAAAAGTACAATATCAAGCCTTGCCCCCTTTTTAGAAACAAGGTTGGAGTCATACATCTCAATCAACTGTATACCTTTTCTGTGTCAGGATTAATAGCTTCACATGAGAATTTAAGTAGGAGAAAGGGAGTTATACAAGCACCACCTAAATAATCATAAGACACCGGTCCCAAGTGACAAAAAACAATGGCATAAGTCCCAAGAATTGAAACCACAGGAGTTCCAAAATCCTCAAAATGGATTCTTTTTGTTTGCTGTCTGACTTCTGAATATTTAGTATTCATGCATTACAGCTGTTCTGCTTCTTTGAAATTTTTTTGTTGTTGTTTTTCAGCGCTAGATGTAATTCTCAAATAATCAGGGCTTCAGGAGCTGGAGTTTTATGAACCCACAAACATCCCAAGAACAAAACTGGGATGAGATCTATCCGAGCTTACATCATGTACTTAGTGGAATTTCTTGTGGGTCTGGGGTATTTTTTTTAAGCCTTGTTTGTTCTTAAAGGTTCCAAATGGTTCTGCCCATCTTGAAAAAAAGCTGTGATCCTTAGTTGTGACCTTCCCATGGGCAGCACAACAGGGTGGGTAGATGAGCAGTGCCCTGGGCAGGTATGGTTGTATAGGAGCATCAGGCTGGAACTTCAAAGGGGCCTTGAAGAAGAATTGAAATGATCAGAAAAAAAACCCAACTGCCTGTGGAGTTCAGGGGTGAGATAACTTTGTTGTTCAGATTTGCCACACTGACCAAGTGAAGCATAATGAAAGCTGCTTTCACCAACCCACATTATATTCCTCCTGATTATAGTCAGTACTTCCTAGCAGTTTTCTCCATTATAGGTTGAGGAAGGAAAGAAAAATCACCTTATGGCTATTGATGTTTGACATTTACCTGGTCTCTACAGCTCCAAGTAGGTGCTTTGGAATGACTGTGTAGCCTTTGAGTAGGGACCACTTCTCATTTTGCAGACACCTTCCTATTCTCCAAGAATCTCTTTTCATTTTCCTGTGTCACCTGATACATTTTCTACAGCACACCCAAGCTTCTGGCCACCACGACTATTTTCCTTGAGATGGACTAGGTTGAACAGGCAATTGAAGATGAGGTGATGACTGCTGCCTTGAGTTTGTCACATCCCCTTTGGTCTGTTTTTAGAAGGCTGTTGAAGATAAGCTGTTAGCAGGCTACTTAGCGAGGGGAAAAAAAAATCAAAACACATGCAAAGGAAGTGGTAGATGTGCTGAGGAGGACACTGAAATGAACAGAAATACAGAAAGTTGTTTTCAGAATGGCTGCCCTCTTTGTGGTCTTGTTTTCTGCCTCCAAATGCTGCCTGCAATTTTGCACTGGCACTGGCAGGGCAGGAGGAAACCTGGGTGCAGGCAGTTTTAATCACCTTACTGTCCATGAGAGCACTCATGCAATCCAGTTTCCCAGCTTTTACCCACCACCCACCTTGGACTTTGTAAAGACTTTTTTTTCCCAGAGTATATCCCTCACATAAGGAAATGAACCAGAGAACAAACAAATAATTATGTCAAGGTAAAAAACTTGGGTTCTTGAATTTCTTGACTCACTCTGGAAATTGATTTTGTGTGTGTATGTGTGTGGTTTCTCCTTTCTTCTGTATTTCTAACAATCACTTTGTATTAAATGCTTCACCACAGACATTTGGTCATCCTTTAAAAGTCATTTGTTGAACACTTGCTTGTGTTGCAGTTTGTCCACGAAGAAAGACCAGAATGAGTAATGAAAAAATAAACTTTCCTCTATGCTGTTTTTTTCACTTTTCTATTTCACTTCTCTATTTTTGGCTTCCCCAAAGTAACCATAGGCTGCAGAGCTCACTGCACCCATGTAGAAGATGGAGTGTCATGTATAGGAAGGAAGACAATTCAGTTGCCTTGGCTTTGCCTTCTGCGATTAATGATGAGTGTTGATCAGGAACCTGTTTCTTAATCCTTCTTTAGAATCCAGTTAATGAGGTAAATTACAGAGCTGCTGTTTACTACTTTTGACTGACTAACATGGTCTATTTTAAAAACAAACTGCTAATCTTCACCCAAGCTGTCATCATCCCAAGCATTTGATAAATCTTTAAGTGAGGTTGGCGCTTTACACCATTACTTCAAACTGGTAGCATGAACTGTTGCTACTGCTGCACAGAACTTCACAGTGATCATTCAAAACATTTTTCTCTAGAAAATTTCTGCTTACATCACACCAAATGCTGCGCTAATCCAGTGGATTTGAAGTTGGAGATACTGTCTGTTTGGGATATTTCAAATACTTTCAGGGCACTGAAATTTTCACCTGGATGAGGCATATTCATGACAAACCATGAACAGGTTCAACATTTATGAATTTCATTAGATTAAGCTCAAGAAATTTGGTACGATGTCCCAGGAAGACCACTGTTATCTATGACTTGTTTTAAAAGTTCATTCTTTGACCAAAACCTGCCAGGAAGTGGTGAGCCTTCCCTTACAGTAGAAACGGGTTAAAAACCAAGCCACAAAGACAGTATAGTTTCAGTCATATTGAGGCAGAAACTTGAATGCTGATTCACAAGTAGTCTAGATTGACTAAAAGAAAAACATTGATTTACATCAATTCCTCCAGCTGTTCTAGAAATTTCTTCCCACTTTTATAACACTGAATTTCACCAAAATCAAGACTGCACCTTTGTAGAATACCTATTAAACGTTGATGCTAACTTGGACATTCTTGTTTTCAGCCCTACATTATGGACAGGAACGCATTTTTAATTTTTGTTCAGAAGCAGCCAATGCTCACATGCTGGGAAGCTCTCTTTACTCTGTGTGTGTGTGTGTGTGTGTGTGTGTGTGTGTGTGTGTGTGTGTGT